>LPNX010197881.1:678035-744182 GCA_001517045.1 Pseudotsuga menziesii | reverse complement strand
CAAATCCTCTATGGCTACAAATTGAGGAAATGATGCATGAGGGCATGCTTTGCATTCAGTTTAAAAGGTAGTCCTGTAATAATTTGCAGCAAGTTTATGACTAGAATCAAGGTTTGCAGATTGTTTTTTCATTGAAAATGTTCTCTTGAAGTACAAGAAAAAATGATTGGGGAGTTTTCTGAATTCATTAATTATCTCAAGAAGCTTAGAAAACCATGAAAAATGATCTACTGCTGTCACACAAGAACTAGCTGTAGGAGCTTAAGGCATTGTTGTTGCTTCTCGAGAATTTACAGTGGTAGAATTTTATGCTGCCATATAACAGAGAATACATTCAGAGGGTTTCTATCCACATAAAAAAAGCATCAATTATTAGTGTTAAGCCATGCTCAGCCCATGGTTTCATGACCAGCCATCTATTTCTAGCTCATTTCATTGCTGCATCTCAGGAGGTGAAGGCATATCCAAGGCAAAAATGAAGATCAAAATTTCTTTTCTGCCTTGAAGAGTCTCACCAAAGCATGAGTACATGCTGCATATGTTAAGTTTGGGGGAGATGGCTACTTTCCAACTAAGATGACAACTCTTCTTTTGCATGAGGACATGCAACATATTCAGTTTGGGGGAGTGGTTTTTGACATTTTTTTGTGCATACTGATTTTTATTCATTCACAGTTGCCAAAAATGCAGAATTTGATTTAAGGATATCTTGAAAAACATGAGCTTTTTTTTCCTAAAATTTGTACATGGAATGCATAACATTATGAAGAACAACCGTGGCAGGTGTCAGCTCAATCTAGTGCACGGTTTTCGAGAAAATGACCATCATCACCTACAGCCAATTCCCATTTTTCTCGAAATACGTGACATGGGTTTGTCTAAATTTTGGTATGGAGATATACTATAGGGGTATTTACGTGCTTACACAATTTCAGCCAAACCCAGTTTGTATTTTTGGAAATATTGGTTCCGGAAGTTCAGCTGCAACACATTTGTTTTCATGTTCAAAAGTGCAGAAATTGAAATGGGCATATCTTTCAATTGGTAAATTATATTCTCATGATTTTTTGATAGGAAGTGCATAATACCAAGATGAACAAACTTGGAAAGTTTTAGCTTAATCCAGTGCACGGTTTTCGAGAAAATGGCCATAATCATCTACAGACAATTTGCATTTTTCTCGAAATCCGTGATGTGGGTTTGTCTATTTTTTGGCATGGAGATGCATTAGGGTGGTAGTTACTTTCTTGAAAAATTTTATCCCAACCCAGTTCATCGTTTGGGAGAAAATGGCTTCAGAAGTTTCCCGTTCAAAAGACTGGAACACCGTAAAATATTGCCTTTTTCCGTTAGCTGCAACACCGTTTCCCGTTTTCCATCAGCTGCAACACCGTTTCCGGTGAGCTGCGAGTCCTTTTCCAGTAGTTGTGAGTTATTTTCTGGCAGCTGCGAGTTATTTTCTGGCAGCTGCAAGTCCGTTTTCCTGCGGCTGCGAGTTCTTTTCCGGTAGCTGTGAGTCCGCCAAAATCGTCGCTAAAACCTCTGCCAAATTCACCGCTAAATTTAGCATTGTTCCGTTTTCCGGCAGCTGCGAGTTCTTTTTCGGCAGCTGTGAGTCCGCCAAAATCGCCGCTAAATTTAGCGTTGTTCCGCCAAAACCACCGCTAAAACCGCTACCAAATTCGCTGCTAAATTTAGCACTGTTCCATTTTCCGACAGCTGCGAGTCCTTTTCCGGCAGCTGCAAGTTCTTTTCCAGCAGCCATGAGTCCGCCAAAATCGCCGCTAAATTTAGCGCTATTCCACCAAAATCGCCGCTAAAACCGTCGCCAAATTCTCTGCTAAAATAAGCTGTGACTCCGCCACATTAGAGGAAATTTCAACTCAAAATGGGCCTCCTAAAATGAATTAATAAAATAATGGTTAAAATAATAAAATAATATTTATTAATTTTGGAGGAAGAAAAGAAAAAAACTACTTTTTTGTTTGTATTTTTGACATATCTCCCTGTGTTTTTACTCAAATTTCGATCAAGAGAGCTACGAGTACCCACTTGGCATACTTTTGATGGAGCCCGCTACCCCAAAAACAATAAATACCTGAACAAAATGGAATGATGACATCATCATTTTGTTTTTCAGGTATTTATTCTTTTTGGGGTAGAGGGGTCCGTCAAAAGTATGCCGAGTAGGTACTCGTTGGATGCAGAATTTAATTCCATTTCCAACAAGCTCTCCCGATCGAAATTTGAGTAAAAACACAGGGAGATATGTCAAAAATACAAACAAATAAAGTAGTTTTTTTTATGATACCTATCCCCAAATTTATATTAAAAAAGTGTTTAAGACCTGTACGGTATTTCAAATTTAAAGCCATTTCATTGGCTAACACATGATGACATGGAATTTGAATAAAAGTTAAAAGGCCCATTTTGAGTTGTATTTTCCTCTAATAAATTTGCTGCTAAATTTAGCGTTGTTTTGCCAAAATCTTCGCTAAAACCTTCGCCAAATTCCCTGCTAAAATAAGCTGTGACTCTGCCAAATTTCTACTAAAGAGCTGCGAATCCGCCAAATTTTCTGCTAAATCCTCCGCTAAGTGACTCTGCTAATTTCTATCAAACTCTTCATTTCTTCTAGCTACAGCTGTGCGAATAGTAAAATGAAGAACAAGTGAATGAGTTTTTCTAGTTGGATGCTACACAGGTATTGGGTTGCATGAGGACATGCAACAAGTTCAATTTGGGGGAAATGTTGGGCCCTGGAATTGACCATTTTTCCATCACTTATTAACATATCTTTCATCCATTTTCTTACCATTATTGCCCATTTATCATTCCATTTTCCATCCATTTGTTGTAGCTGCGCGTAAAACAACATGCTACTTCCATTGATGTTTTAAGTGGTTAATAATAATTATTTTCCTTTATCTTTGATGAATTGAATACTATTATGCATAATTTTACTAATGATGGTTTATAGAGTAATTTGTCACGTACAGGACGCTCATAGCCAGTTGTTACAACCTTAACCAAAAATGCATGCCAGATAAGAACACCTTGACTTGTGTCTTGATTTGCGGGCAGATGGAAATGAATCTCAAAAATCTGAGACATGGGTTTTGTGCGTAACATCCTCATTTACCTAAAACACGAGTATATCACCAAACAAGACTATGGTTTGCGATATGCAGGTGGTTCTTCAAGAGGGTATTTTTCAGATTTGGTGTTGCGACCAGTTCCAAAGTTGCCAGTGGTTACGGCCGTGTTCCAGTTGTTATAGATCACAAGCTGGGGGTTCAGTTCTTCATTTTCCATGAGATAATTTTATGTATAAATATGTAATCAATCTTATTGAGAAGGGAGGATAGAGGATGATAGGAGATGTAAGATGGGATTAGGCAGTATAGGAGATGTAAGATAGGGGATGCAGGATAGGAGAGAAAATAATGTAATGATGTAGGATTTGATCCAGATCCATTGTAATACTTTCATTATGATAATACATGCTGACAATTTCTTAATTCTGGATTTGTAGACATTTATTGTGGAGATCCAGCTCTGCTCAGTGGAGGAAGGGCCCTCTTCCTTGAGTAGATGCTGGTAGTGTTGATTGTAAGTGTTCTATTTTGTAGATCTGTTATTTGTTAATTCATGCTTTCATTCAGTAGATTTATCATAGTTGTTTTATTATTTAGTTCATGTTTTCATTCATTAGATTTATCATAGTTGTTTGATTATTTAGTTCATGTTTTTATTCATTAGATTTATCATAGCATTCTCATGTTAATTCATTTTGATAGATCGTTAGACAACACACGACTTATTTTAGATTTATGCACTCAGATCTTGTTTCATAGGAATAGATCTTGTTTGAAGTGTGTTCAATTTACAGTTTGATTTATGAATAGGTTTGAGGTTTGATTTACTTTCAAGAAATTATGACTTAGTTTACAAATAGTTTTGATTGCATACCAATAGATAACAATGTCAGGTAGAAATTGTGCTTGCATAGATCTTGCACGATAACTTTGAAATAAAAGATTTTCTCGAGTTGATAATTTATGTTTAGCACCCTGTATGTTAAGTTTTAATTAACTGACATATAGTGGGCATGACACATGTGCCTCATTTAATATCATCAGTCGCTTTTGTTCTAATACACAACGATGAAGAATCTCATAGGGACCCAACTTATACAATTGTCCAACTATCTACTGGAAATTCGCATCTAGCACAACCAACTGCATTTTTTACGCACTGGTGAATTCACCTGGCACATAAACCATACTAAAAAACTGTATGATATCTATGTAGTGATCATCAAACATGGTTATCACAAATAATTGCACATCAGGGATATCATCCTCCAAGTTACTAGGTTCTTCACCACTTTAAATCCTTGAAAGATGGTCTGGTCCCAAATTTAATCAATTGAGTTAACAATTACTTCAAAATCAAATTCTTGAAAGAGGAGAAGCCACCAGCAGATCTTCCCCCCCCAACACTGGCTTATTGACTAGGTATTTAAATGTGGAATGTTCTGTGTACATATTGAAAGTTTTTCCCAATAAGTAGTGCCTATACTTCTACATAGCGTATACCATCACTAACCCTTCTCTTTAGGTTGTGGTATAATTATTTTCTGCAGTTGACAACTTCCTTCTAGCAAAGAAAGTAAGATGGTCAATGGACCCTTCTCTTGGTTGTGTTAGTACCTCGTCGGGTTCAAAAGATGAAAAATTAACGTGAACATGGAATTCCTTTTTCCAATCTAGAAATACAAGTATGGGAATTGTAGCCATCCTATTCTTCAATGTATCCAGACTCTCTTGGCAGGTCTCCATCCAATGGAACTTGGCATCTTTTTTTAACAATTTTTCCATCAGTGCAGTCACCTCTGCATATCCCTTAATAAATTTTATGTAGTATCCCTTAATTCTGGTGATGGAATTCCAACATCATTCTAATGCTCTCAATATGGTATTTTACGAGCCCAAATACCGTCCAATCATCGAAGTAGAATTTAAGAAATTTGTGAATGAAATATTTAAAAGAAACAACTACTATTCTAGAAAGAAAATGCAGGAGCATTCTTAAGTCCAAAGGGTGTTACCTTATATTGGAAACATCCCCAATTTATCACAAACATGGTATTGGATCGGTATTCCTTTGTGATTATGATCTGATGGTAATAAGAAAATCCATCAGTGAACGAGTGCATTTCTTGACCTCCGACACTCTCTAGCACTTTGTTTATAAATGGAGTCAGAAATGGATCATGTAAGCAAGTATCATTCAGCTTTCTCAAGTCGACACAAATTCTTACTTCATATGTATCCTTTTTTTATCGGACCACTAATGGGATGATCCATTATGATTCCTCGACATGCTCTACAATAATTGCATTTAGCATTTGGTCTAGCTCAGTCTTAACATTTTATCTATAGCGTGGATTCAGTCTGTACAGTCGCTACTTGATCGGTTTTGTGTCAGGCCTCAAAGGTATTTTCATTACTCCTAGATCTCCAACGATCCCTTTCATATATGAAAATTTGGTAGGGAACATATTTTGAAACTCATGTAATAAATCAGTGATCATTCCTACAGTCTCATCATCCCAATAATCTCCAATATTAGTGGAATTTTGGATTTCTATCGATCCAATATTAACTTTCTTGATTTTGAGTGGACTCAGTAATTGTTTGCTAGAACTACCAAGTCCCTCCACTATGCATATACCTTTTGAATCTGGTATGTTTAGATTGAGCAGGTCATCATGATTTGGTTCTCCTGTCACATTGTAACATTCCATCCAATCGTGGATTACCGTGCTGCATTGGTGGAAGTTCATCGTTGCAACAAGGAATTCTTCAAATATCTTTGTATTCATCACTTGCAATGCAGTTGGTATCAATCAAAGGATGGTCATATGAAAAACCCAAATGTATGTGTAAAACTGGTAGCTAACTCTTCCCAATAAAGAATTCCTCATCACAGCTCTACTGATGTCTACCAATTTCTTGGTATCATATCTAGCATATGTACAAAGTGATGAACCCATTCTTGTTGTGGATATGCTTTCCATGTTGCACGACAATACATCAATATGTTTGACATGATCTGTCAATCCTATATATTTCTTATTATTATGATTGATTTATTCTCCAAATATGATCTCTAGAAATATTATACATTGCGGTCATTTAGAGATAGATTTTTTATGTGTACCCCACCATCTAACAGGTGTAGGTTTCAGCACAAAGTCCAAGGAAGGAAATCATTGCGATTCTGTAACTTCTTCTTCAAATTCTGCTGGAAAATATGCAAGGTTTGGTAAACCTTTGTATGTAGGTAACTTGCTTTCCTCAACTCCTACCCGTCGCACATATTATTGCGTAATTATTATGCACCTTCTCATAGATACCTCATGCATCTAATTCTTCTAATTTTCTAATGCTTCACCCGAATCAGATGTACAGGAGCTAACACTACTCCAAATCATCTTTCCATCAGTTGTTGTATTGATATAGTCATTTCTTAAAGACTTGACGTTATATATGTGATGCAAGTAATTAGCTTTTCCTTCACTGTGCACCCTTTCAACATACCTCTGTCCCTCCAACGAATCAATTGGTATGACCTGTCTTATATCTGAATCTCCAAATAACAGTATTCTTCACTTTATGTTTATGGTGGTCTGGTTGTCTATTTCCTAGTTGATCCCAAAAATTGCAGGATAGGGCTTTGTATCATCAAAAATTTCAATCACTTCAAAATCTGCATATTTTCTCAGGCCCTCTACCTCTACAGGATTCAGTAAATAAACCAAAAGGTAGGACCTTATACTAGTTTCCTAGCCTAAACTGAATGGAATACCAATCCAATCATGGTTTTCCCATGCTTTCCCATGTCTTTCTTATTAGAATATTAATATCAAATCCTAGATCTAAAATTATATAATCCATATCATAGTCTCCTATTTGGGAGGTCATTCGAAATTCACAACCAGTATTTGAGTCTTCTTTATGTTCATCTTTCTTATTGAGTTTCTTCTATCAGTGCTGTAAATTTTGCGACATCATATTTATCATGGATTAGAGATAAGAAACTTTTAAAAAACTCTTTAAGTTTACTAACCTTTCCTGTCGGTTTCTTTTGAAATAGCTAGTCAAATTTCTCAATCATTTGCAGTATCAGTCTTCCATATGTTGATGCTTGATTCTTTCTGATAAATTCTAGTCGTATGTCCATGAATACTTCCTTTTCTTTCTAGATATTGAATGGTACTTTGCTTTGTGCAACCAATCGCACCTGCGGTTGTTCATGTTGTGTATCTTGGTCTGCTCCAGTCACAACACCTCCTCTTGTTACAACAACAATTTTTGCTTCTCTTGGATCAACATAAATCATCTAGATTTTCTTATTAGGATTCGGGTTAGGATTATGCATAGGATTGGGATTTCCCACCATTCTAGCTTGCCACTTCGCAATCAATTGTGGTCATTGTTCGATAGTATGGCTAAATGCTTTACAATATGAACATGCCTTTGCAGGAATCAAACAATATCAAGAAAAGTGTCTTGGTTATACATAGTTATAACATATTACTTGGCCTCTTATTCGACCAAGTCCTCCTCCCCCTTGTTCTCCTCGGCCTCAAAAATTTCCACCTCCTAGGTTGAGGGTATTGTTAATGCAGCAGATACTTATTTTGTTGATATTGTGAATGAGGATACTGTGGTTATTGATACCGAGGTGGTGGATATTGAGTAGGTTTATATTGATCTTGCACTCACTCAGCTCACATATTCTCATAAATATTCATCATGTTGGTTTCCACGGTCGTTTCTTGTAGCAACTGAAATGCTCTCCAATATTTCTCATCATGTCCTACAGATTTACAAAATTTACAATACAAACTAGTCAATGCACTTACAATATTCTGGAAGTACAAAAATTATTCCGATCGATGGCATGGAGTCTGACATATCCTACACCAAGAAATGCCTTAAGTATTTATCAAGTTTGGTTTTCCCACTTCAACATAATTCATGAGCATTAGGTAATTATCTTGATGGCACCCCTCTATTCTGTACCTTGTACACCATAGTTCCTCATGAATTTCTTTCCCCTTATTAATGACTTGGATTTGCAGTGTAAGGTTAGCTAGCTGCGAGTGAATATCCATCATTCCCACACTTGTTTCTCGAATCCGCGAGGACTCTAACTTCATGGTTGTGTCCAGGGCTTCAGTCTACGACACTATTTTCTGTTGATTTGATGGGATTCATATGTGTAGAAATTGCGTAGAAATGAACCATTCTTTGTGTTGTACGTTCGACATCTGAAACAATAGTTTGGTCATCAATGTCTTAAATCTTTGGTCAAAGTACCAGACAGACTCTATAGGTAATTGCTTGATTTCTTTGATTTTTATGATGCACTGCGACTCATATTTCATCTTTCTAAACTCATCTATCATTCCCACTCGAATTGGGTCGAGTGTTTTCTTTGCAACTCCTACTATAACTATGGGAAAATTCATATATCAATCTAGCGCACAATCTATCAAGGTTGTGATGAGTTGTGCTTGCTTAATCGCTTCATCTTGGACATGTCGCATGGTCCACACAGCTTCACAAAGAAACCAATGTTGTTTTGGGTCTTCTAATCCATTTCCATTAAATATCAACAACTTAATATTGGTCCTAGCCATTAGGTTAATTGTTGGTATGCTTGGGTAATATTTTTTACTTGTCAGACTCCCTTGTCTGCTATTCACAGCGTTATTGCTACTTGTATCTACAAAGCAACTCGGATATGAGTTTCTATAGCTTACCTCTAGTGATGTGCACGGGGTCGTAGGTGTATCATACCCACTCTCTAGTTCTGGAGCTTCAGTTTCTTCTTATTCTTCAAATATCGGCTGATATTCCTCTTCTTTACTGCAAGAGCCTTCGTCAACCTACGACATGAGCTCGTATTCTTATCCTCTGGTCATACTCCAACTTCTGCTTCCTAACACAATTTTCCTTCTCTTCATTGACCGAAATCTTCTTCCAATTCTCAAATATCCAGCCTCTAGTTCAGTTCTACTATCACCAGAAAACATGTCTACTTATATTGCTCCATTTTGCACACACCTCATCTGTGAAATATCCAATTTTCTTCATAGTTCTTCTAACTGTCACATTCTCGGGATTCCTTTTTTCACATACAAGCATATTTATCCAAGTTTTTAAATATGACAAGTATCTTCCTCGAGGTCCTTGGAAACATTTTCTTTTCACCTCACTTTATGAGGTTATTGTGTCGCAACAAACTTAGTAATATAACCTTATAAAATACTATCTACGATAAATCAACATTCCTCGACATAGGGTTGCTCACACTCTTCATCCGTCGAATCAACCAAATATTCCACTGTATCGGTTCTCCTCCTTGGAAATTTCTTTGTTGGGTGGTTAGATTAAATAACTAATCATGCAAGACAATAGGAATCTAGGAAAAGATAATTTCATGAATATTTGTATAAAGGTTTCATCCCAGCCACTCTGTTGGATTCCACCGGGATCGTTTACTCTCTTCTTACAAAAATTCTAATGCTTTAAAATCCAACCAATATTGGATTTCAGGCTTCGTCGGTTGCCACAACATATGCCTCACCACAATTATTCAGGGTCCCAACGACAAAACCATTTGTTGGTGTTTAACTCTTCTCTTTATGTTCATTGACCCAGGTTCAGTCCTTTTTTTGCACACAACAAATACCAAGACATAATCCTGATAGAGAAAGGATTAGTCAGAAACACCTATGATGATATGTCATCTCACCTAAGATATCTCTCTTATGGGTAACTTCTAGAACTAGGTTTCCGAAGTTGGGAGGGAAATTTCTCTTCCCTTGGGATTCTACCAAGGCGCTCGACTAAAGATGAGGGGGTGGATTTCTTGTAGTATTTATGCACAGTTCCGATGTGACTCTATTTATCCCTCAATAAATAATATAACAATAAATATCATGGAGTATAGGCTATTCCAACCACCTTAGTGCAACAGATGTATATAAATCAATTTGTAAACAAATACATAAGTATTCATTCATAGAAACATAAACATTCATTCACAGCAACATACATGTGACTCAAATACATTCATCATTTACACATTTGACATGGGAATTAACCTAGAAACCCATCCAAGAAAAAACCACAAAGGAACTTTGTTAGCACTCTAGGAAACTCCTCTAGGTTGTAGCTCGAGGATGCCTGGTAATTTAAATTTTTTTTATGGTTTTTCTAAATGGATCAAGTCAGATGACCTAAAGGACCTCACACGCTCAAGACATGCATAAAACTCAATCAAAAGATAAGGCTTCTAACTACCAATGTTTAGAGGTTTGATAATAGGGTGAAAAGATTGAGAACTTACTATGTTGGCAGATTTATATATAAAGCAATTACATATAAATGGCTAATCACAACAAGGAAAAGTACTGGTAATTCAACTCATCAACATACAGATAGGGTGACAGCTATCGGATATTAAATAACATGAATAAACCTGAATTAGACATTCAAGCACAAGCACATAACATAAAAGATATGGAAGCTGAACAAATAATAGCAAAAGAGCTTATATTAGGTGATGAATAACATGAGAAGTTTGATAAAAATAAAGGTATAAAGGTCCCCGAAGTCGAACTCTTGCTTCAACATAAGTCTTAGGCTTTATAGCCTTTGCAAAAATATTCAGATCCTGAAAAGTTGGATATGATTTACTAAACATAGATAAAATAAATGTTTTTTTGCAAAATTAGGTCAAAAACCCTAATTTAAGTACTAGTCTATCTAATGCTAACACTTTTTCACTCATTGAACTCTTTGATAACTACAGTGATTACTGAAGTAGAGCCGTAACCTTTCATATGATAGATAAGCCACAGTTGGTAAAAAATAGGTAGGGTTTGTGACCCTTTTCTCCTTGATTGTACCATCAAAACTGGAACAGACCTCCTCCACTGATGCTTTTCAGCAAATTTCAGCTTTATAATTCATCCTTGAGATAGTTGTATTTGACAAAACTAGTTCTGTGTGCCAAAATATCTTTCTGCACCCTTTTTTTCTTTCGATGGTTAAGGAAGCAGAATCATGGGTTTGTTAGCTGCCGAAAACTCTGCTTTCGGTGGCTAATGAACAACTATTGCGTTCACCTAAGCCATTGAAAGCTCTGTTTTCTGCAAAAAAAATTATTTATCCTTTAATCATCCTTTTACACTTCACTCTTGATTTTCTGGTACTCTTTCACCCTGCATGGGGTTTGGAAAAACAAAAACATCATGAGCTACCTCAGGATCTTGAAAGCTTGTTGCTGCGTCTGCTAGGGTTTCTAGTGCAAGATGAGCTTAACGGCTAGGGTTTGAGTCTTTATTCTGCAACCTCATCAGCATGATCATTCTATAAAGTCTGGTGTTGTCCCTCATAAATCTTAGATTCTTTTTTTGTAGTAGTGTTACGGAGAGAAATTCATATGGCTTGGGGTACCACAACAGACAGCTTGACTCCATAAATCAATATTTTCCAATATGCAATAGAAAGTAAATGTATAACACTAAAGGATCAGACCTTGTACCTTGTTCTAGACGGTTGAAGTAGATCCACGTTGAGCTTTCCAACTTCAACTTGAATTGATAAATTACTTCCTTAACAACAAGTAAACAATACAAGCATACTATATATCATGGTGTTAGATCTATTCTAGCATATATAATCAACAATGTATAAGCATTTGAAATAATCCAATGGATAATATATTCATTCAAACACACATTATTGGACAGGAAAAGATATTTCTATTAATATAAATCATAGATTACAATAGATACAACCTCTGACAGCACGTCTGCGAACCAGAGAAACTGAATCCCCCACTTGGGCCTCCACCACCTGAATTCTCCATCTCTCGATAGCAAGCTCATAAGCAAAATGAAAGCTTGGGAAGAACACACTAGTGCTCCAAGGGACAAAGGGATGTAGACTCAAGCATAAGTTCCAGCAACAATGGACTATAGTTTATTTGCTCTCAATTCTCTCATATGCATTCAATGTACCATAGAGTTCCTTATATAGCTTTTCAAAGAGGTAATGAAAGGTCGAATCCGAGCGATCTCAAGGCATAGGGAAGGCTAGGAGTCAAGTGAGTCAAATCCATGCCAAGGAAAACTCCAAAAGGATTTGGATTTTGTACACATCCCGATGTACGCGGTTTTAGGGGTCAAACCCACATATATACGCAATTAAGGGATTAAAAGTCGCGTATAGAAGTTTTCACATATTTATAGGGATGATCAATGAAACATCAAAGGACAAAAAATGGTCCATGGGGTTTGAGGAGTCTGTAGTGGGACATGAGAAGGCCATACAAAGTGTGATTCACCTGGAGTGGTAAAATCAGCTATAATAGATGCCCCCTAATGTGTGAGGTCATAGGGGTCATATGATGGCCGAAATACATTATAAGTACATCCCATAAGTGGAGTGATGAAGGATCCCAAATGGAAGACCAGCCACCCAATCAGCATAGTACAATAATACAACTCTGCATATAACTGCAAATACATATAGCAGTCCCAGATACATAAGAGTACAATGGCCATGAATACGCATGATACAAGATATCACATAAGTGGTCATCGCCACGTACAATATACATAAATCAAAATCTCCATGATGAAGATATACAAAGGACCATGATCTCCATAATGGCTGAAGATATATAACAGATCAAGATCTCCATAATGGCCTGAAATGTTTGACATATACTGGAATCAAGTCATGAGAGCTGAAATCTCATGAACAATGGCACGATCAAGGAGGTAGCATATAAAAGATGCCACCAATCTGGAAAGTCTTCTACACACACTGCTACGAGTACATGTCCTACTATGCGAATAGAGGTGTCTAGGTCAAACATAGTAGTCCATCATTTGGTTATCGGTCATTGATGTATACCGTTAACAGATGCGAGATCACCCACCGATAATGAAAATGGGAATCAAGTTACTAGAGTGCAAACTAACAAGTGTGAATAAATGAGTTGAGGTTGAACACTTGAGAGGATCCATCAATTAGGGGACATTGATGTATTCCCAGAGACTGTCGATGGTGAGAGAAACTACCACTGATGACTGCAAGTCTCAAGGCACTCAAAATGACTCTAGATTCCAATCCCAGAATAAATGATCTAAAGTCGATGGGATGAAATCCGTTTGAAGGAGGGCATTAAGGCATCCCCCGTCATCCAACACGAGGTACTTAGCAAAGCTGTATAATGTGGAAGGACTCGATCATAAGATGCATGAACCAATAACTGCACCAAGAATGGCCAACATGAAAAGTCAAGATAACTAAGGAATGGCTGACTCAGGCTTAAACTTCCTTCGAACAAGATCATAACGGCGTATGGTGACTGAATGAAGGCAACATAGACTTGATATACAAACTGGGACATCTTTGCGACACAGGAGGCATCGACAGAGGCTCCACAGGGACTGGAAGCTTAACCAGTCGATGGAGATAAACTCAGATAAATGAGTACAGCTCCTAAAGTCAAACTATAACCCAACCAATGGATGTGATATACAGTGCTGTTTTCGAAGGACTCTACAGCTGCCAAAGATAACATCTTTCCTTGTCCGGCTTTTTGGTTTTTTGATTTTTTGGACTTTTTCAGTTATTTAAAAAGCTTGAAAAAGAATAAAATGGATTTATAGTTACACACTAGGAGGAGAAGAGTGTCATAAGGGCAAAAAAACTAGTTCCAAGCAGTGGAACATACCTATGCTCAATGCAAGGATACATGTGTAGGATATCGACACTCGAGGGAAAATCCCCTCCCGGTAAAAGGGAAACAAGCTGCGAAGGATATAAAAGATGGCTCTACATGGCTAGACATGAGACAAGCTCAGGATATATGGCTGAAACGCAATGTTATGGGAGCTAGCATAAAGCTCAATAAGGTAGGAAAAGCTCATGATAATGCATTCACAACTCGACATGAGGGAGTCCTGAGGGAAATAGGCCAGTAAAAGATCAAGAGGAGTATGAGGCTCTTGCGAAATGTCATGGCAGTACTATACAATGGACTCCCACACCCTAAAGGAGAAAACGTCAGCATGGGAACCAAATGCAAATAAGGCGCTAACTAGGGTACCCATGTAAGGTGAAGCTCTACCACTCATATCATGCAACTTCTAAAGCAACAAGAAGGTTTCATGAAATAATAGAGTGGGTTTGTACCTAAGGTCATGATGAGATGGTCATAAGGTCATGCAAAATGCAAACAGTGATGAAACCTAACCTATATTCCAGTTTAGACATGATACCTGAGATCGGCACGAATGGGTCAATCCAACAGCTGAAACGACACTGAAAAAGGTCCTCTACATCATGAATTATGTCAAAAATGGTTAGAAAATGTAGAAACTATAGGAAAAGGGGTAAAAATTTTCAAATATTTGAAAATTTTCTATAAATAGTAAACAATTCAAAATATTATAAAACATTTGAAACTTTTACCCATTTGAGCTCAGATTTTCCACAGCGAATTCCAGGAGATCCAGCTGGCAGAATCCACTACCGTTTCTTCCAGGTATTTACTCATGATCTTCTCTTTCATTTTGATGCAATTTTTGTGAAATTCCATGGTCAATTAAGCTTTCTAGGCCAAACTAAAATGGGCGCTGCAGCCCACACGGAAATCGAGGGTTTTTCTGCGTATAGGGCTAGATATACGTGGAAAATGCCCCCAAACCCGTGTACATACGCGGCTGTTTTGAAAACAGTCGCGTATGAGGCTGCGCATAAGGTTTTTCCAATAATCTAATGGGCAAATTGGGAATTTCTTATGCAGGATGGTCCTAGAGTGGAGAGAGCGTGAACATGGTGAGGTAGAGGAAGCAGTAAGGGATGATCTAATGGCTCAACAAGCTCTACGTGCATGCGGCCTCTACAAGTTTTGGTGTCTTGGTGGTTTGAGGGCCAAACCAAGACTATTACAGATGCTGATGGATTACTGGGATCTAGAGTCGGAGTCCTTCCAAAGATACGGGATGTCCCTCACTATAGAGGTGGAGGACATATACTTCATTACAGAACTTTCTAGATGAGGGGAAGTGGTGAACCTTCGTTCTCGTGGTGGGCCAGGAGGTGGCCTGACTATCGATGAGTACATTGCAGTGTACTCCTATCCAGACACAAAGAAGGTGGGGAGTCAGGTCCCTACCAATGCTATACAGGTGCTGGGCCTAAAGGACATACTATTGACACTGGGCAGGATAGTAGGCTTGGCATCACTCCACCAGGCCTCGCGGCCTCTGATATTCTATCCAGTGGAGTGCATGAGACCCACGATTTATGACTAGAGCACTACACTACTGAGCAACATGAAACATCAGCTTAGTGAGTGTAAGGTAGGCAGATTTTGGAACTTTGGGTTCAGCAGTATACTGAGCACATTTTTCTTCGAGCGTGTTCCAGGATTGAGCCCCAGAGTGGACGTTCCTCTTCACGGGGTTTGAGATCCGGCCCAACGAGGTTGGGTAGATGTGATACGTAGACCAGGGGGTGGTAGGGTAGCCAACCCTTATCCAGCTGACTTCTTTCCATGGTGGCGACGATAGATAGTTGCCATCGATGACTACCCCTATGCAGGGATAGATTTCTGGGGGGACCCCGACATGCTGCTACCACCAGGATCGACATACAACGAAATAGGTAATGAATCTCGACCCTCTCTTTTTGAATTTTTTTGAGTTATTTATTTTTTTGTGTTTTCTTGATTATATGGAATCAAAAAGACATATTTTTGCATGACAATACATAGTGACATCTACCATTTGTGTGCAGATGTGGGACTACGGTGGCCAGAGGGCTTCCCTCATCATAGACGGGGGGGGGGGAGAGGAGATGATATCACGGGTGTGGATGCGAAGTGGACGCTCTAGAGAATTCATACCAATTTTTTCAGGCTGACACATAGGGTTCCCATGGCACAGGTCGAGGACTTGCTTGAGGCTATGCAGCACCAGGTGGTGGGTGTACCACAAGCATGGGTGCGATTGTTCCGATGGCTAGCTAGAGCCATAGTGACCTTCCATGATCACAACCCTCCTCCTCCTCCATAGGATTAGACACCTGGGAGTGTATACATTTTGTACTATTGTGTATTATATGTTGGTGGCTCGAAAGCCCCAATTTTGTATCATGACACTATGTATTATCACATTTTGGGTTTTATATATAAAAATTTTATGGTGATCGGTTTATTTATTTACATGTGTAAAAATTGTGTTTGTGATGAATTTACTGTGAATGAAACAAATGCCAATCTAACACGTAGTTAGCATATGAGTCAGAAACTTGATTATTAATTCTTGGAATGTGTATATATGTTATATTGTCAAATTGTCGTTCTAACAATCTCACACGTAAGAATCTTCTTAATAATGTTGGATCTCTAACATGGTACAAACCATTAATGTGTGACACTACTAACTCCAAATCAAGATGTACCTCAAGAGAGAGAACGCCATGTGAAATGGCATCCCGTAGAAGCTCAATAACGACACTATATTTAGCAACATTGTTGGAAGATGGCCATAGACATACACCTCCTGAAGATAGTACCTAACCCATAGGAGTATAAATCACCCAAGCAGCAGAGGCTGAGTGTTGAGTGTGACGGCTCACACCATTTGCGAATCCTATGTGGGTGGAAGATTCCATTGACATCTGCCAAAAGAAACAGAAACTCATCACAAACCCGATCACGATAAGAAAAATACCTAACTATGCAAAACTGTACACTAATATACAATAAGCAGCCTTGGCTGAAGATCATGTGTAGTATTTCCTGAGATAGAGCCCATTTCTAGGCTTCGCCAAGGCCATTCCTTTGTAATCCACTAACTCATACGCACCCTTCTCTAACAAATGCTTGACCATGTAAGGACCCCGCCACATAGGATTAAATTTCCCTGCCCCCAAGGGTTCTTTCAGTTGATCCCACAAAAGGACAAAGTCTCCTTCACTAAACCTCCTTGGACAGATAGAATTATCGTACTGGACCTTTATGCGACGTTTATTGACTTCTAGAGCCACTAAGGCATCCCGACACTACTCATCAAGTTGCTCAAGGTGGATCAAATGCTCCTCCAATGGTGAAGTGTCTGGTAAGAGTTCTACAACTATCTTCAAAGAAGGAATCTCGCATTCAACCGGAAATATCGACTCCACTCCATGTACAAGTTGATATGGAGAAAAACCAGTGGCAGTCTTAACAGCAGTTCGATAAGCCCACAAAGCATGATATAACATGATGTGCCAATTATTCTTGCTTTGTGCAATGCTTCGTTGGAGAATGGATTTGAGTGATTTATTCACTGCCTCTACTTGTCCATTTGCTTGAGGGTAGTAAGAAGAGGAATGCTCTTGCTTATACCCTAACTTTGACGCCAATTCTTCCATCATACGATTCTGAAAGTGCGAGCCATGGTCAGTGACAATCTCTTTCGGAATCCCAAACCGAGTAATAATTTGGTTGAATACAAAGTGAGCGGCTATCTCACCATCGGATTTTACTGTAGGCATAGCCTCAGCCCATTTCATGAAGTAATCAATAGCCACTATAATATTATGGTGCCCCCCAGCTGAATCTGGGTTGCAATCCATAAAATCGAGCCCCCACTTAGTGAAGGGACCGGCGGTGATAATGGGATGTAACGGGGCAGGTTTCAAGCGCATATTACGTGCAAACACCTGGCAAGGGTGGCACATCTTGACTACATCAAAACAATATTTAAAGATCAACAGCCAGAAATAACTTGCTCTTAAGATATTTTGAGCTGTAGAAAGCCCAGATAAATGACCACCACATGTCCCTCCATGGAAATCATTCAGCACTACCTCAGCCTCTTCATGAGTTAAACAACGTCGTAAAATGGAATCTACCCCACGGTGGTACAAAGTGTTATCCACTATGAGTTATTTCTTATAGACGTGATGCAATCGTCATCGTTCATCTCGTGAGAGGTGAGTAGGGGTCTTCAATGTTTGTAAATATATTATGATATCCCCATACCATGGGTCTAAAGTTGAGATTAAGAATATGTGTTCATCAACAAACGTATCTTCACAAACCAACTCCTCGGCCTCGCTCGGGAAATCTGATATAAGCTCTGCAAAAATTAGAGACTTCTTAGATTTTGCTGAAACAAACTCGAGATCGAATTCTTACAGAATGACAATCCATTTATTATATTTTCCCCCAATCATCCTTCAGGTGAGGATGAATTGAAACGGATTGGCATGGGCTACAACCAAGGTCTGACGAAGGAGAATATAATGTCTCAACCACTGAACCACATGTACGGTAGCTAAAGCAAGCTTCTCGACATGAGAATAATGAATCTTTGCATCAATAAGGTTCTGGCTCAGATAATATATGACATGCTCTTGGAGCTCCTCATCCTCTTGAACCAAAACCATACCAATCGTCTCCATGGACACGGCCACATAAATTAGGAAATCACAACTATAGTCTGGGGGACTAATCACCGGGGCCGATGCTAGGGCTCGCTTTTAGTGCATCAATGGACTCCTGGGCTCGCTCATCCTAATAGAAGGGGGTGTCTTTCTTCAATAGACGCATGAAGACGCTAGTCAAATTGGCAAAGTTGACAACAAATCTTCATAAGAATTTTGCCATGCCTTGCAAACATTGAAGATGACGAATATTCTTCAGGGGAGACAACTAAAGTATTGCCTCAACCTTTAAAGGGTCGACTCTTATACTCTCTTTAGAAAAAATGAATCCTAACAAACGATTTGACTTCACACAAAAGATGCACTTATGAGGATTTAATCTAACCGAATAGTGCCAGCATCTTTCGAATACCAATCTCAAGTGATAGGGATGACGCATTCTCATACGAGAATGAGCAGCAAGGTCATCCAAAAATACTTCGATAATTGACTTGAGATTGTGGAAGATCAAGGTCATTGCCCGCTGAAATGTATCTTTGGTGTTTTTAAGGCCGAAAGGCATTTTTCGATATGCAAAGGTTCCCCAAGGACAAATAAATGCAGTCTTATGTTGGTCCTCAGGTTTGATCTGTATCTGATTATATCCGAAAAATCCGTCCATGAAGGAAAAAACCTCGCTACCCGCACACTCATCCAAAATATGATCAATAAATGGTGTGGGGAAATTGTCCTTAGGACAGGCACGATTCAAATCACGGAAATTAGTACATATGTGGATCGCTCCCTGCTTCTTATCCACCGGAACGGGATTTGAAACCCACTCCATCAAGGGACCGGGATAGATGAAACTAGATTTCAATAGCTTCTCTATCTCTGCCTTAATCGTGGGTGCTTTCCTAGGATTCACCGCATGCAAACGTTGTCAAACAGGCTTAGCGTTGGGGTAAGTCTTAATCTCATACTCGATAATACGAGGGTCAATGCCTAGCATCTTGTCGTAAGACCAAGAAAAAATATCATGGAATTCCTTAAATAGCTCGGTTCATTCTAGAATCTCAGCATGGGAACATTCCACCCCAATATAGACATTCTCTATCGTGCCAGGATTACGAGAGATGTTGATAGGAATCGTTGAAGATATGTTTTCCATGTTTCCATCAGCCATCAGACCAGGAGAGCCTAATGGAACCATAGGACTACCAACTCTCTGACTAAAAACTACCCTAAAATCCTCACGCTCCAAGCGGTCAAGCTCGGGAAGAAAGTATGATATATGATGGAGTTCCTCCCATGGTGGCTCAACTCCCGACATAGCCTCAATAATCTCTTCATCTGAAGGGAAAACCGTATCAAGGCAGTCGTGTGTGTGAGAATACTGTACTGCCCATGCCGGTAGCACATAAGGGTCCTCCTCCTCCATCCGCGAAGAGGAAGGACTAGGCTCTGCAACACACTTGAGATTAACTTGATAAGCTATCATAGTTGTAGGCAACGACATGTCTGTCACAACGAGCTCACTCGAAGTACTCGGTGTAGGAATAATCCAAGGATATTCCATATGACTCATGCGGAAAGACACCAATCTTGTAGATTTCGAAGCCTCATCAGAACTAGATCCTATCATAAGGATCGGTTCAGGACAACTAAAGCTTCCCGTGAGGGATGGCTACATGCCTACACCCACACTCCCAGTTTCCGGCTGAGAGTGTTCAACAATCGGGATTGAAGCTCCCAAAGATGTGGTAACAGACAGATTCTTGAATGTCATTTTATCAATCGTTACGATATTTCCGTTATGTGGAAATCATACAACACGGAATAGGGAAGAAGAAACGGCTTCCATACTATACATCCATTTCCTACCCAGCAAGAGATTGTAGTCAAGGGGCGCATCAACCACCTCGACCTCTATCGCAACGGTCTTCCCTCCCAAACAGACTTTAAGGGAAGGAAGGATGTTGTGTGGCCTAAATGATCTCCCATCAAACACAGTTAACGTGGCCACTGATTTAGATAGCTCGGGGGAACCCAGACCCTTCCAACATGATAAAGACATCACAGAAGCAGCAGCGCCTTCGTCAATCACAGTATGCTTGACGGTCATATTAAGACATTCTACGTGAATCAAAAGAGACACATAGTAGGGAAAGTGAGGCTGAAGTCCTGCGGTTTCAAATTTGATCACGGAAGAAGAATCATCATCATTTACACCAAGGGTAGAAAGCAATGCCTTCCTTTGCAAAGGACAACTCTGAAGCAATTCCAATGCAGACATCGCACAAGGAGTGTGGCCCAAATCCTTGAAAACTGAATAGTTCTAGGCGGGCTCGAGCATTTGGATTATGCCCCGAATGCTTAAGGACTCCTTTAGGAATGTGAGGTGTAGTCTCAGGTTTATCCATAGGTTTCTCAATACACAAAGGGGACCCTGGTGGATTAGGCTCTTTGCATGGGCTGGGTTTTGATGAACCATAATCTTTCGCACGGATCACAATTTTCACAGCACGTACCATGTTAATGCAACCACGACCACTACCCTCCGGTGGATCTTGATCACCACCAGACTGGTCATGGGACCTTGAGTTCATATTTTGATTTTGCAGTAAAGGGTTATTTAGCACAGCTGGGCCCTGTACCAAGAATCTCGAGGCTTCCTCAATACGAGGGCACAAGTAAGTGAGGTGATCATCCTTACATAACTTGTAAGGGAAATTAACCTTACATTTAACTTGCTTGTCCCCCCCAGCATTCCGAACATTCTTTTCATTTCTATTAGCACTCTCATTCTTATTCCCACCATTACGATTATTTTTACCCTTTTTTTTATTCCATCCAGGCTGTTGGTTACCCTTCTGGTCCGACGATTGCACCGAAAGTACACTCGCCGTTTAAGCGGGTTGAGACAAAGCTGTAGCTTGTCCCGAAGCATATTGGTTGATTGATAATTGAATAAATTGTTTTGCAACTGAATCCACAGGTTTCGCACTTGCACAACCCACAATGCCATCGGCATGTGGTCTAGGTTTGACTTTGGGGTCGAAACTGGAACATGGAGCATTGGGAATAATCTCATATAACAAACCAGACTTAGCATAGATCAAGTCTAGTTCCTGTTCCCTAAAAATCACTTGTTCCTCATTCTACACTCTGGATGTAGAAACATCCTTCGCTATATATGGCAATAATGACTTGAGGAACCACTCAAGGAGGAACTCCGGCGGTATAAAGGCTTTAATTAACCTCTTCCGTCTACGCCACTCTTGAATATGATCAGAGATATGTGTGGCTTTATCTTGCTGAAATGTCAACAAGATTTCAGTACCAACATCATAACGCACTGGTAGCTGGAAGTGGTTAACAGAAGTCATCGCAAGGTCGTCGAACAAAGCGAAAGCTCCCTAGGTAGCTCTATATACCATTTCGCGGTAGGCCTTGTAAGGGTGCGTTGAAATAGCCTCAAATGGATGGAGTCTTGATGTAAGGAATTCAAAGAGCACCATAGGTGAAAAGTAGTAATGTGTTCGCTCGGATCCTCTCCAGGTTTTCCCTCGAACTTAGGTATGTTAGATGGAAGCTTGGTAGGGACAACCGGCCAAGCCGGGTCATGAGCTATAGGATCGTTCGTTAATCTCAACAAGTCAGGAAGATTGAGTGTCACGAGGAAAAGGATCCTAGGATGATGAGGTCGATGGACCACTCCCTGATTCATATAGGTCTGATTACCACCATGGCCTTGGCCATAGTGCCCTCCTCCCATATGACCCATATAGGGTGGTGTGGAAGCACCATAGTGTGGTGGACCTTGACTAGTAGGAGCTACCAAGCCCTAGTTAGGAGAGTAAGTAGGTTGTTGATACCCACCCCCATAAGGTGAAGAACCTTGTCCATATTGCGTCCCATAATAGGGTCCATAAGTCATTGCATGCAATGTCCCATGGGACACTCCATAATTAGGAACATACATTCTAGAAGTAGGAATATACATTTTGGAAGTAGGAATGTGACCTCTAGAAGTATGAGCATGACCTCCCAAAACAACAGGCGGTACATGAAGCTAAGACACAATCGGTCTAGTAACCGTAGTACAGACATGAATCGTAGCAACGTTTCGGCCCGAAGGACCACATGAATAAGGTGGAGGGTGAACATTTGAAGAAGTAAGGACCGAGGACGAAGGAACCTGAGTAATAATGTACATACTATTCCCTATCATTACCCGCCTCGGGTCTGGTATCCTAATAGGATCACTAACCCTAGACCTAGGAGGAATATGTGATGTAACTTCCACCACCGGGATGGAAGGTGCAATGTGACTAGTGCTCCCAAACCTCTCCGCATGGTAAGGAATGAGATTGCCCCCAGGCATAGTGTTAGGCTCGAACTCAGATTTGACATGAAATGCCAAATCATGTGTGGGAAAACCAGACATACCATAACTACCATAGCTAGTGCTTGCGGGTTCAAAATGAGTCTTAGAATCCTCCGGCATTCCATACCGGTAATGCAGCAATGGGGAATCAACCCTAGAGTGAGTAGGTCTATCATGAAAGGTTCCTATCTCAGAAATCATGGGGCTTATCTCAGCTAAGTCGGGTGAAGGATAGTAGGTAGGAGTAAACTCCCCATCATCCACTTGAATGGGAGAAGGTGGTTCAGGAATACTTCGCATGTGGTCTCCCATTGTGTGTGAATCAATGTGTGAAATAGTCCACTTGGACTGTCTAGGTCTCTCTCCCAAAGGATGAGGAGAAGTAGAAGGCGAAATTCCTACTAAATGACGAGAACGGTGAGGAGCCACACCCGAATCCACAATGAATCAAAAAATAAAATAGACTCTCTATTTACGCAAACCCTAGGCAAGCTATCGTGCATAGAGCAATCACTAATAAAATCTAAAGCCAAATGCAAGTAAACAAGGGCTGGATAAGTGAGCTCCTGAATGAAGCAGGTATGTCTCACCTAGGAGAGGCTTGAGACTCCCATACACAACAAGCAGAGGTACGTAACCAATTATTGTGGCCCTCAGCTTCAATGCATAAAGTGACTATGCTGTCTGACCCCAACCTGGCCGGGACACCTACAGAATAACCCCTACAAAGTACCCCCTCGATATCCTAGGTAAGGCCACTAAGGTCACCTCAATATAATCAATTCTCAAGCGGATAGTCGCAAGCGTGATTGACCGTATGGGCAGGGTAGCAAAGCCCAAAACTCTCGAAAGAGCCCCTAGATACTAATACAATCCTGGAAATATCTCTGGTGCTACTCAGTTATGAATAGGGGTCATCCCAATCAATAACCACTCACATTGCCTCGTGCTTAACTCCCTTTTGAGAGGAGGATCCTGAGAAACATTGGTTATACCAAGGATTTCACACACTCACCTGGACAGACACATACATGTTGTTGTTTAGTGGTCTTGGAGAATTTACTCACAATGAACTATTCCAAGACCCTACAACCTAAGCTTGTTGGTGCACCCTAGAAAAGAAAAGAGTGTAATTCATTTTAATTTAGCGTTGATTTTAATTGGCTTTATTACTCAAAATAGGGATATGACCGTGCAACTAATGGTGTTATGACACAACATGAAGTAAAATGCACACCTAACAATCAATGCAAATTCATTGTGTCCATGAAAACAGGGTATGCTACTACGTGAAATACACAATTTTTCTTCAAATGATGAATGCAAGCTTTCCTATATGAAGTCCTAACTAGTACTCCAAAGCAAATCTAGTGCAAGTACAATGCAAAATGCAAAATGCAATGCATGATGATAAGCAAATTTTTTTGGATTTTTTGAAATAAAATGAGATACAAAAAGCAAAAGAATGATTCTATGACCCCTAGAATCTGCAAGCACACTCAAAAAACACTCAAGCAAAGCACTAAGGTAAAATAACTCTAATGCACTAATCCCAAACAAAAAATAAAAAAATGTCATGACAAGAACCTTCTTAAAAAAAAATTTAGCCTAAAAAAATGTTTCTGGTCAGAAATAGAGGTATAAACAGACTCAAGCAGTGCCAAAGGAGACTCAACAATCATTAAAATTCACATAGCAACCATTTAACTTCCACAAAAGGCAAAACTATGGGCATACGCGACTATTCGAAGTAAATCTGTGTGTATACACGGAAATCGCAGAGAAACCCACGTGTATACGCGACTGTGAGTTAAAAACTCACGTACAGGAAGAAAGGTGCATAAAATCAAGGCAAACAGACAAGCTGAGACAATATTCATATCAATCAGACACTACTAGGCATACATGCCCCCAGACCCAACACAGAAACAAGAGAGAAAGAGCAATTCAAATTCATTGAATGCCGATAGAACAACCCCCAAAGGACAACTACTAGGAACTACCTAGCAGAGTCGCCAATTATGTTATGGAGAGAAATCCCTATGGCTTGGGGTACCACAACAGACAGCTTGACTCCAGAAATCAATATTTTTCAATATGCAATAGAAAGTAAATGTCTAACACTAAAGGATCAGACCTTGTACCTTGTTTCGGACGGTTGAAGTAGATCCCCGTTGATCTTTCCAACTTCAGCTTGAATTGATAAATTACTTCCTCAACAATAAGTAAACAATACAAGCATACTATATATCATGGTGGTATATCTATTCTAGAATATATAATCAACAATGTATAAGAATTTGAAATAATCCCATGGATAATATATTCATTCAAACACACATCATTAGACAGGAAAATATATTTCTATTAATATAAATCAGAGATTACAATAGATACAACCTTTGACAGCACATCTGCGAACCGGAGAAACTGAATCCCCCACTTGGGCCTCCACCACCTCAATCCTCCATCTCTCGATAGCAAGCTCAGAAGCAAAAGGCAAGCTTGGGAAGAACACACTAGTGCTCCAAGGGACAAAGGGATGCAGACTCAAGCGTAAGTTCCGACAACAATGGACTATAATTTCTTTGCTCTCAATTCTCTCATATGCCTTCAATATACCATAGAGTTCCTTATATATCTTTTCAAAGGGGTAATGAAATGTCGAATTCGAGCGATCTCAAAGGATAGGGAAGGCCAGGAGTCAAGTGAGTCGGATCCGTGTCAAGGAAAATTCCTAAAGGATTTGGATTTTGTACACATCCCGATGTACGCAGTTTTAGGGGTCAAACCCGCGTATATACATGATTAAGGGATTAAAAGTCGCGTATAGAATTTTTCACATGTTTATAGGGGTGATCAATGAAACATCAAAGGACAAAAAATGGTCCATGGGGTCTAAGGAGTCTGCAGTGGGACAGGGGAAGGCCATACAAAGAGTGATTCACCTGGAGTGGTAAAATCAGCTATAACAAGTAGGAAATACATCCCTTTCATTTTTAGCAGAGAATTATGCAATTGAGTATTTTTCTTGGTTAATATTGCATTGGTTCTTTTTATCTCTTTCTTTAAGACCTCCATTTCATGTATTTTCCCTAACAGCTGGTTGATTCTTTGAGACCTAGGTTTACTTGAGGAGGTCTCTGCCATTAGTTCCTCTTGACCTTCCCTTGGTGTTGGTGAGGGAAACTCTTCATGTTCTATTACAGCCTGCCTGGTTAGGTCAACTTCCTGCTCCTTTTCTTCTTCTGAATATGAGTAGGGTAAGTTAAGTATATTTCCACTTTGTGCTAGGGCCTCCTTCTCCTTTCAACCAAAGTCCAGATTTATTTTGGTTCTGTTGTTCTTGGGAGTTGGAGAGGGTCGATCAATTGCCATTGGTGAGATGAGAGGTCATCTTTTGCCCCAAAACTTTGGCCAAACTGCTAAAACAATGGGACTCAGAGATGAATTTGTTTCTCCAAATTTGTGACACCTATGTATAAAATGAAAGAGGTTTTTGTATATTGGTTTATTTTGAGAAAAAAACCTCTCTCCATTTTTTTAAATTCATTTTCATTTGCCAGAGATATGTATTTCAAAAATATGTTTCAAACAGGGAAATTCTGAGATCCAAAAATTAGGGCTCAGAGATGGATTTGATTCTCCCAATATGCAACAATTGTAGGAAAGTTGAGAGAGTTTATTGTTCTCTAACATGTCAGGAATGAAAAAATCCAATTGTTTTGCAAAATGATTCTCCAATCGCTCAAAATCAAAGTTTTAAAATGTTGTCTTTTCATAGTAAAATGCCAATTTCATTGGCTTGGAGCACCTTGAAATTTCGGTCTTAGCTGTCGAAAATCCTCTTTTGGTGGCTTAGAGACCATTTTGAAACAATGCTTAGCCAAGAAAACCTATGTTTTTATTTTTTGGGTGGGTCCTCCTCCTCTCTTCATCTTCTTGAATGTTCTGTTGCGCCTACAAAATTGAAATCGAAACCCTAGGGAAGGATACTACAATGTTGGATCTAGAGAGGGCTTGGATTAGTGAGAATACATGCAAGAAATGTGGAATGAATTGAGGAGAGGGTGCTGATTTTGAGGAGCGGATCAGTAATTGGTACTTGAGTAGTGGGATAGTCAGTTTTGATGAGAACCATGAGATGATCAACGCAGTGATATTTTTAACTAGGACTTAACATTTTGTGGTGGTTCAACTGCAGTCATGGGACAGATGGAAGATAGGCTAGGGTTTTGGTCTCTATCAGTCACTTCAGTTTAATAATGACCTTTTATTCACCAACTCATGATTTTATGTAGTCCCCCAGTCTTTTCGGCGGTTAAGTGTTTGACCATGTCGTTCTTTATGCCGACGGTGTTTGATTTTGATGGATATGCTAACTGTTTTCCTCTTTTGGCACTTTCAGCGGTTAAGGGAATCTTAGGTCTAACTTGTAAGCTACTAAAAGCTAGTATTTTTGGTGGCTAATGAATTGTTGGTACGTTCTTCTAAGCCACCGAAAGCTTCCCTTTCATAATTTATCCAAAAACTTAGTTGATGAGCTTTCGGTGGTTAATGTCTTCCTAGACTGAATTGTTAAGCTGCTGAAATCTGGGATTTTTGGTGGTTAATGAACTGTTGAAAAGTTTGCCTAAGCCACCGAAAGATCCTTTTCCAAAATTTTCAATAAAAATGGAGTCAACAGGCTTTCAGTGGTGAACTTAGTCATGAGTCCAAATTGTTAGCTGCAGAAAGCTGGGCTTTTCGGTGGCTAATGAATTGTTGAAAAGCTCGCTTAAGCCACCGAAAGATAAACTTTCAAATTTCTTTGAAAAAAAAAACACTGGGCATCCCAATTTTGTTAATCACCCAAACATATTTCATAATATACCCTGGAATATTCCTTTCTATGCAAAAATAAACTGTCTGAGTTTGACCTATTTAAAAAATTTATTTTAGGAGATAACACACTCTTTATATGGCATGAGAAATATATGGCACATTTTGTCTATGCACTGATCTACATACTATGTTTTATATATTCTTCTCTTATCTCTACATACTTCTCTCTCCTCTCATGCTCTCTAGTATTTTGTTGCTGGTTCTTCTTGACTTGACTCTATAGTTGATCCACACACAGCTTGGATCAACTTGACCTATTTATAAATCTACAATTCCTTACTCGTCGACTCTACTGTTGATCTACACATATCATGAATCAACCTAACCTTCTCTACAACTCTGTGCACTTAGCTGTAGACTTCTTTGACTCTTCATGAAGCAACTAACCAACTCTCATCTGAGAGACTAGATAAAAACAATAATAACTCAGTAAGTCACCAAGTAAGTAGCTAAGCTAGTAATAAAATAGTAAGTAAGTAAGTAAGTAACCCACACATATCCTAGATTCTTACTTCTTATAGAATTTTACATGTCACTCTCAGCCAAATTCATACAGTTAGCCAACAGGCTTCCATTCCTATTATAGCAACACATGTCAGTAGGAACTAATGACCCAAATTACAAACATGCTTTCATACGTGAGACATCCACCGACTCTAGTCGACCTTATACCAATGATATTTTTGACTATCACTTTCCATTCATTGTGTTGCTACATGTCTTCTAACATGGTTTCCTATATCGCAACTCCTCTTGCCACATATTTTCCTTATGTTTCGGCATCTCTTCCTATTGTGATTTCTCTTCCTGTGAAAGCTTATCTTCCTACTGCAACTTCTCTTCCTATCGTCGTTGTTGTGAGGGAAATATACCTTATGACTTTTGGTAATAGGGTCACGAATATACTGTGGATGTGACTTGCATACATCTAAGGTTTAGAAACATATATAAGTGAATAAGAGTTAATAGGACATGCACCTTTCTCTGGACGGTTGATCCAAGATTTAACTCTCCTCCTCAAATGATCCTTTTCCTTCTGATATTCAACACCTGCAACAAAGATGTATATTTCCTCATAGTATCTTTTATTGTTATATAAAGAGACTTGAACATACTACTATTGCATTTGGAAACAAATAACAATACATATCACAACGCATAACAATAAGAGCATGTACTAAGACAAATATGGAAGGAAAACACTCTTTATTAATGAAGTTCATGAAACATTACAAAACCATGTCTCAGACAAGCTTCTTCTGTAGATCAAGACCTGAGTCCTCCTTGCTCCTCTCTCCAATAGATTCCTCCAGCATAACCTTGCTCTCAAAATTTTCTCCCCAATTTTCTACCCCTCTCCTCTCTTTATAGTTGTTGGTGAGGAGAGAATTTGAGGTCTAGGACGGTTAGGGGAGTTAGGGAAGTTACAAATACGAAACCAGCTGCCCATAAACTAATCATCCTTTTATGTTTAAACTTGTCTTAATGGAAATCATGGGTATATATTAGGAAACTTGCAAGTGACTCATGGATTTTCTGAAGGGAAGTCACGATTACAACTTTTTAGAGATAACTTGTGGGTTACATATGGGTTTACCGTGAGTCACACACGAGTTTCTATAAGAAGACCCACAAGTGCAAGGAAAGCTCAACCATAAAAAGGGGTAATGATGAAGGAGTAAGCATGTATCAAGGATCTCATTCATTTATAATGTTAGTGTCACTTCAATTCATAGTGTCATTTTGTGTACGATAGGATGGATTCGTTACTTGGACGGAGAAGTGCCATTTCATGGTATAACAATGGTTTCTTTTCTTTTCATGGATTATATTCCTGTCTGTAATGGCCCCATACTCCATAATACGGAATTATTAAAAAAAATTGTTCAAGAACTCTTGTTCTCCTTTCAAAACATGGGGCTCGGATGTTAACACACTCTTCCACCTTCATTCTCATGCTTAGAAAGCACCGTAACAATATTTCCTCCCTTCACAGATCCCTTCTACGACCGAAAGCTCCATTTCTGCCTTGGACCTATTCTTTCCACACTCCGCCCTTTGCACTTTCGCTTATGGAGCTCGGACATCAGAAACACCATGTTCAATGAGGATATTTGACCACTCTTCCATCTTCCAACTTATGCACTTCCGCTTTCTGCCTTTTCGACCTCGAGAATCGAAACTTTAACATTGGATGGAAGTTTTCAACCATTATTCCGCCTTCTGCACTTCTTCTTTTCTCCTTTTGCTTGGAACTTGGGAATCAGAACTTTAAACTTCGACAGAAATCTTCAACCATTATTCCTCCTTCCGCACTTCTGCTTTTTTCCTTCTGACCTTGGAATGTGGAAATGCACAAAATGACTACCTTTCCCATCAGTTTCCCACCTTTTGAATTTTGACCTTCCTCTTTCTGATTTCTGACTTCGAAATGCAGAAGTCCATATTTTTCCTTCAAATTTTCTAGACTTGTCTATTTTCTCTTTCTGCTTTCTGTAGTGGTTTGGAAGTCGGAAACTCGACTTTTCCTTGAACTTTTCGCTACTTTTTCGCTTTTCACTTTTCCGCCTTCCGCAAGATAATCCTGGGGTGTGGAAAATTAACTTTCTTCCTTACTCCATTTCCCTTTTTTTCACCTTTCTCTTTCCTTAGGTGGATTCCAAGAGCAAGAAACACTAAATCACATGCATTATGATCCTAGAAATAGGCTTTTAGCCTCCAAGGACTTAATCAAAATGCATTGCAAAAAACACAAGGCATATATAGAAATAAAATGCAGGGAAACATACATAAGTAAACTTCTACCTAATCCTTCACCAGCATTCAACATGAAAATAACAATTCATCATCTTCATAAGAATTCTACATAACCATTATATTCATGTATTCATAAGCAACTACAATGCATAAAGAAGAAGGACAATGAATACTTATCTTGGATGATGGTATTGTCTCGCAACTAGCTATGTGGCTGTAACACCTTAGTTTTGACCCCATTGCATTAGATGTATATGATGTATATATTGTAAATAATCATGGTGAGGAGCTAAAGGCCAAGGCCCCACCATTGATTGGTTATGCTATGTTTCGGATTTAAATTGTCACCGATGGTATATCGGGGCATGCGGCATACATATTTCATTTTGTCATCATGTAAATATGCATCTTTAATTAAATGAACCCAACCAACTACGTTCGTGGCAACTAAATTAAAAAGGGCATGATTTTCACAAGGATAAGGGTGGGGGAAATGTAAAACCTTGGGCTATGAGAGAAATCCATGTGTCACCTCCCCTTGTCTTATCCAACTACCAATTTTAATGTTCAGCTGAGTAGTTGAGGCAGTTATGGCTGGGAGTGGAGTGTGGCAGGATTGTCAGTCCTTGTCCACACGCACACTCCACCAGCGTATTGAACCTCACGATGGGCAGAAGAATGACGACGCCCTTCATTCATTCTCTCCACTACGCATTATCTCCACGGTCTGTTCATCCTCTTCGTTTTCTGTTCATCCTCTCACGCACAGGTATTTTCTGTTTTGGGTCTCATGTAGCCAGGAGTGAGGAGTCGTCTCCACTGTCATTCCCATTGTTCCCCAGCAAGGAATCGGGTGTGTTCTCGACCCGCATTTGGAATTGGGTGTAAATATTCTCTCATGCTCTGTGTTCTACGTTGTTGTTACTCACGCAGCAAATTGGGAGCCATTTGGTAACTGTCACCCATGATTGTTCTTGTGGAGGGCCATTTACACTCAGGGACTGTGTTGCGGTCTGTGTAATTCTTCTCCGCTTGCTTAGTTGTCCAGGACGGACTGCTATTTTTCCTCATGTTGTGATTGCATTTGTTGTTGCATTTGGGACTATTGTAATTCGTTTGGGAGTCGTTTTGGCCATGATAGGGCAAAGAATGACTTAGGAGTCGTTTCCCCTGTTAAGCTATAACAGCTGATTGATTGCATGTGTGCAATAGTTGGTGTTTGGACTACGTTGGGAGCAGGGATGGGGCCTTGGTTTGCTTGATAAACCTGGTGTGTTTGGAAACCACATAGACAGAGCTAGAGGGCTGACTTTCTTCTCCACAACCCCTGAATAGCACTGGAAGGGAATGCAGGGCCTGAGGGACTGTGTAGCAGAGAAGGGAATGATTCCTTGTGTTGGGTGTGTGTGGGTGTCTTAGAAGTTAGGCTAGTTCTGGTGTAGGTGTTCCTAGCTCTGTAATGAGCTCACCAGCTTAGCATTTAGCCTTTCCCAACTCCTTGATGGCTTGATAAACCCAACTGTGTTGGCTTGGCTTTGTTTTGTGTATCCTTGGCTATGTGTAAGTCGGCTTGTTCCCTTATTCCTTGGAGAATCATGCCCAGCTCGGGGGTGGTAGCGTTGCTGAGAGATTAAGGAGCACATTGGCCTATGGTTGGGTAGAACATTGCAACGATGTAGCTGGTTGTGGAACAAGTTCTTCATAAGATAAGTAATCTTGTCTATTTTACTTCTGCAATCATGTTTTATTTTAATGAATGTGATGAACATGTTGAATAAATGCTTGTATGAATGAATGTTGTTTCCACTGTGTATGATAAACAATTGCATCTGTGTATGTTCTACTTCAATGCATTCTGTTTTCAGCATTTTTATGAATTCACATGTTCATGGGGCTGGTAGCCCGGATGGTTAATGCCATGGTAGCATCCTCTTCGCGGGTCAGAGGGTCGGGGATGTTACAGTGTGGTATCAGAGCTCATGTTGCAGCATGGGCCTGAATGGACCACAAAGGTACAGTGACAAAAGAAGGATTTCTTTCTGCCCAGCAGAGATCAGAGGTTGATGACAGAAAAATTCCACAAATTTGTCTAAGTGTTTGAACAGTCAATTCATTAGAACACTTAGTGGGAAGGACTTCCGATGTAGCGAAGGAGCTAGGCAGGAGCATACCCGACGAAGGACATTTGGAAGGAAAATCGCAGAAATTTTTTCTAAGTGTTCGACGTCCATCAGCAGAATATAGTTGATCAAGCGCTTGCCATTGCAGATGGCTAGACAACTATGCGTCCAACGGGTAAGTCCTCCGACCGCCGATGCCGTAAATAAAGTTTAAAAATTTTCTAAGGCCGAAATCATCGACTATCGGAAGAAGATAGTGGTTCGTGCACCGCCATTTCGAAAGCCTAGAGCACTAGTCTTCCGATGAAAAGAGACTGCCGATACCGATTAGGTTATGCCACAGGAGATTGGGCCGCTGATCGGGAGAAGATCGAAGATGAGGCTTCGCCGTTGCGGATGCTGATGGAACTAATTCACCGACGAAAAGAAGAGAATTGAGCTGAGGAAGCGGCGAGGAGGAAGACCAAGAGGAAAATTTCAAAAATTTCTCTAAGTATGGGAATCATCGGCCATCGACGATGGTTAGTGGATAGAGCTTCTGACAGCCGATGAGTTTATGATCTACGGAACCCGCAGTGGGATCACTACCCACCGTTGCGGCTGTCTAATGGACTATCCTTTCGAAGGTTAGAAGATTCGATCACCAACGCGGTAGTGCTTAGCGGATCCGATCACCGATGAACAGTGGAGAAGTTAGTTGTTTTGACTACCAAAATGTCGGATTGATAGTTGGAATGAGATCCGATTTTGCAAAAAGGAAATTTTGATTTTTCCATGGGATTTTCCAGCAGATTTTCACTGTTTTTCAATGGGATTTTTAGTTGTTTTTCAGTGGATTTTTAGGGGCTAAAAATGAGAAAGTGGCAGTGATCTTATGCGCCAGATTGCATGAAAACCAATGATTTACAAAAAAAAAACGAAGGCGCTACCACAAGGGGGCAAGCCCCCTTTACCCCCGTCGTCCCCCTCAGACAAGTGTTCTTTGATGAAGAAAATCTTGTGTTGGGAAATTTTTTTGTTATATGATTATTCGAGGAGAAGGTAAATGATTATGATTTATATCAATATTATGCATCTAACAGTTGTGTTACTAACACGTTTGCAGAATCATAGTCACCTTCAAGGGAAGTATTCCAGGTAGTGTAGTTGATAAGCTAGAGGTGGTTCAGTCATGAGAACCCATGATGGGTATGATGCTCGAGATTCTTACAAGCGAGCAGAAGATGTCATGGGAGAAAATGTCCGTAATAGAAATGATGACATAGAGTCTAATGGAAGGAGATTCCAAGAGACACCGTCAGATGTTGCAGCCACCATGAGAAGCTTGATTAAAGCCCAGGAAGAGCAGCATCAATTGAATGCTGCAATGTTGCAGAGTTTGACAGACTTGCAAAGAAAAATAGACTCTGGACAAGGTACGACAGTACTAGGAGAAGGAGAAGGACTTCTAGTGGATCATCTGACTCCGAAGAATCCAGCGGGGATTCAAGTTCTTCTTCTAATAATAGGAAAAGAAAGAGACACCATAGGGATCGCTCTCGAGATGAGTTTAAGAAAGCTAAACCTCCTACATTTGATGGTGAGGTAAATACTAGACAAGAGGCTGGAGCTTGGCTTCTTGGGATAAAGAAGTACTTTCAAGTGCATGAATACTCAGGGAACATGAAGGCAAGAGTTTCCATATTCAATCTGAATGGAAGAGCATCCATTTGGTGGGAACACTTCAAGCAAGTAAAGAGGATTAGTGAAAGGAGACTTAAGTGGAAACAGTTCAAGAAGTATTTCAAGCAAAAATACCTTTCTAACAGGTATTATGATGACAAGATTAAGGAGTTCCATGAGCTGAGATTGGGATAGCAGACCATGGAAGAGTATGCAAATACGTTTTTGGAGCAGTTGAGGTATGTCCAGTACATCAAAGATGAAAAGGTGAAGGGCCAGCGTTTTCTGAGCGGATTACCTTAGTCTTACAAATATAGAATTGAGTTTTATGAACCTAGAACTCTTGAGGAAGCAATAAGGAAGGCTAAGTATTGCTATGAGAAAAGCAAAGGTAAACCTAATTACCATAAGGCATGGAAGGACAAGAAGAATGAGAAGTTTGACCAAAGAAAGAAAGGTTTCAAACCTTCTAACTTCAGGAATCAGTAGAAGCATCCATCCCGAGCTGCGAGTAAGCCAGTTGGAGTGACAGGAGAAAAGCCTAAGGATCCACAACAGAATAGAGGGCCACTTCAATGTTGGAAATGTGGAGGACCCCACATGCGCAGGAATTGTCCACTCGAGAATGAGAGTGCAAGGCCAGCTTATAACATTCAAGAAGCAGAAACAGTGGGTCAAGTAGCAAGGGAAGTCCCTAGGATTTATGCAGCACTGGAGGACCGCCAGGTAGATCACCAGTCAACTGTGGTTGAAGTAGCAGGTAATATTGTTGAGCAATCTGTTTCTATTTTGATTGACCCTGGTTCTACGCACAGTTACATTACTCCTAGAGTAGTGCATATTTGTGCTTTTAAGAAAATAAAGCATAGGAAGTCTTGGTTAGTTCAGCTAGCCACTGGAACTAAGAGAAAGGTTAGTGAAGTGGTAGAGAAATGTCCATTGGTCATGGATGGATGGGTCACTTGTGTAGATCTAAATGTTCTACCGCTTGGTTCCTATGATGTTGTCATTGGAATGGATTTGTTAGAAGCTCATAGGGTGAAGCTTGACTGTTACCATAATACTTTCGAATGCATAGATGAAGAAAGGAGCCTAGTGGTTGTGAAAGGCATTCCAAAGGTAATTTCAGTAAGGCAGGTTTTAGCAATGCAGTTGAAGAAGTTTTGTAGGAAGGGTTGACAGTTGTATACAGCTCAGATTTTGGAGACATCAGGAGATGAAACTCTGAGGTTGGAGGACTATGAGGTGTTACAGGAATTCAGGGATGTGTTTCCTGATGAGATTCCAGGGATTCCTCCAAACAGGGACATTGACTTCACAATTGAACTTGTGCCAGGATCAGCACCAGTGTCCAAGGCACCCTACAGGATGAGTACACCGGAGATGATAGAATTGAAGATGCAACTGCAAGAGTTGTTGGAAAAGAAGTATGTCCGACCGAGTGTGTCTCCTTGGGGAGCACTAGTTCTATTTGTAAAGAAGAAAGATGGTACACTCATATTGTGTATTTATTACAGACAATTGAACAAGGCTTCTATGAAGAATAAATATCCTTTGCCTAGGATTGATGACCTCTTTGATCAAATGAGAGGAGCAAAGGTATTTTCTAAGATTGACTTGAGGTCTGGTTACCATCAGGTGAGAATCAAGGATGAAGACATTCATAAGACAACCTTCAGGACAAGGTATGAGAATTATGAGTTTGTAGTGGTACCATTTGGTCTCACAAATGCACTAGCTACATTTATGTGCCTTATGAATAGTGTCTTCAGCAGGTATTTGGACAAGTTTGTTCTTGTTTTCCTTGATGACATTCTTGTTTATTCTGAGAATGAGGAAGAACATGAAGAGCATTTGAGATTGACATTGCAATTGCTCAGGGAGCATCAATTGTATGCAAAACTGAGCAAGTGTGACTTCTATAGAGATAGAATTTAGTATTTGGGTCACATTATCTCAGAGGATGGTATATCCGTGGACCCTGAAAAGATTGAAGCCATTACGAATTGGCCTACTCCAAGAAATGTGACAGATGTAAGAGATTTTATGGGACTTGCAGGATACTACCGGAGATTCATTGAGGGATTCTCCAAAGTTGCACATGCCATCACTTCTTTGCAAAAGAAGGGGATGAAGTTCGAATGGACATCGAGGTGTGAAGAAGGCTTCTAGCAGTTGAAGAATCTTCTCACCAGTGCACCTGTATTGAAAGTTGCAAATCCAGAGAAGGATTTTGTGGTGTGTATTGATGCATGCAAACAAGGGCTTGGAGGAGTCCTTATGCAAGACAGCACGTGATATGTTATGAGTTGAGAAAGGTTAAGGAATATGAGAAGAACTATGCCACTCATGATCTATAGCTTGCAGCCATAGTACATGCTCTCAAGATGTGGAGGCATTACTTGATGGGTAGAAGATTTGAGCTGAGAACAGATCACTGTGGACTGAAGTATTTGTTTGATCATCCTACTCTGAATGCTAGGCAAGCAAGATGGCTGGAGTTTTTATGTGAGTTTGATTTTGAAATCAAGCACATAAAGGGAAAGGAAAATAACGTAGCTGATGCACTCAGCAGGAAGATGCAGGAAATGCATGTGGCATCTCTTAGTATTTTCCAATCAGATTTGAGGCAACAGATTGTTAGTCATGTTGTCGAAGATGAATTGTATGAGCATGCAAAAGAAAAATTGCAACAACAAAGTCTTGAGAAGAAGTATGAGGGATATAAATTTGAAGAAGATGGACTTCTAACTTATAAAGGTAGAATTTATATTCCAGATGTAGCAGATTTGAGGAGAGTTGTCATGGATGAAATCCATCAAGCTTCGTATTCTGGTCACCCAAGATATTAGAAGACAATTGCTACAGCTAGAAAACAGTACTTTTGGCCAAGAATGAAAAAGGACATGGCTGAGTACATTTCAAGGTGCATGAAGTGTCAGCAGGTAAAGGTTGAGGATCAACACCCTACAGGTTTGGTGCAACCTTTGCTAGTTCTGGAATGGAAATGGGAAGTTATTTCCATGGATTTTATTACAGGATTGCCGATGACTTGGAGACAACATGATTCCATCATGGTTGTGGTGGACAAGTTGACAAAGGCAGCGCATTTGATACCGATCAAGTCTACCGATAAGACAGATGACATTGCAAATATCTTCATGAAGGAGATATTCGAATTGCATGGACTGGCGAAGGCAATAGTCTCTGATAGAGATGTCAAGTTCACTTCCAACTTTTGGAAAGGGTTGTTTGCAGACTTGGGTACAAAGCTAAACTTCAGCACTGCATACCATCCTCAGACAGATGGTCAGACAGAAAGAGTTAATCAAGTACTTGAAGACATGCTTCGCATGTATGTAATGGACAAACCAACCAGGTCGGAAGATTACTTGCACTTGGTAGAGTTTGCTTATAACAATGGACAGCAGGCATCCTTGGGGATGAGTCCATATGAAGCTTTGTATGGAAGAAGGTGTAGGACACCTATGACTTGGGATAATCCAGTGAATAGGGCTATGCTTGGACCAAAATTGCTCAAGGAAATGGAGCAAGAGGTTGTAAAGATCAGGCAGAATCTGAAAGCAGCACAAGATAGACAGAAAAGCTATGCCGATAAGCATAGGGTGAATAGGGAGTTCAGTGTTGGGGACCATGTTTACCTCAAAGTGAGGGAAAGGAAGAGTTCCTTGAAGCTTGGGAGTTGTGCCAAGTTGTCACCAAGATATTGTGGGCCATTTGAAGTGCTTGAAAGAATAGGGCCAGTTGCATATAGACTTGCATTTCCTGCTAGTACTAGGGCTCATAATGTTTTTCATGTTTCTTTTCTTAAGAAATATGTACATGATCCTAACCATGTGATAAATTGGGATGTGATTCAGGTGGAACCCGAGGGAGAGTTTCGAATCGAGCCAATGCACATCCTCGATAGGAAGGTCACAATGCTCTGGAACAGGGCCATAGGATAGGTAAAGGTACAATGGGAGCACTACAGACCTGAAGAGGCTACATGGGAGCTGGAGGATGCCATGCGATTGGCACATCCATTTTTGTTCAATTCTACAGAACACTGAGGCGATACCAGTGTAGCATTTTGTTCAATTTTGTAAAGCACTAAGGACAGTGCTATTGAAGGGGGAGGGGAATGTAACACCCTGGTTTTGACCCCATTGCATTAGATGTATATGATGTATATATTGTAAATAATCATGGTGAGGAGCTAAAGGCCAAGGCCCCACCATTGATTGGTTATGCTATGTTTCGGATTTAAATTGTCACCGATGGTATATCGGGGCATGCGGCATACATATTGCATTTTGTCATCATGTAAATATGCATCTTTAATTAAATGAACCCGACCAGCTATGTTCACGGCAAATAAATTGAAAAGGGCATGATTTTCACAAGGATAAGGGTGGGGGAAATGTCAAACCTTGGGCTATGAGAGAAATCCATGTGTCACCTCCCCTTGTCTTATCCAACTACCAATTTTAATGTTCAGCTGAGTAGTTGAGGCAGTTATGGCTGGGAGTGGAGTGTGGCAGGACTGTCAGTCCTTGTACACATGCACACTCCACCAGCGTATTGAACCTCACGATGGGAAGAAGAATGACGATGCCCTTCATTCATTCTCTCCACTACGCGTTATCTCCACGGTCTGTTCATCCTCTCCATTGTATGTTCATCCTCTCACACACATGTATTTTCTATTTTGGGTCTCACATAGCCAGGAGTGAGGAGTCGTCTCCACTGTCATTCCCATTGTTCCCCAACGAGGAATCGGGTGTGTTCTCGACCCACATTTGGAATTGGGCGTAAATCTTCTCTCATGCTCTGTGTTCTGCATTGTTGTTACTTACGTAGCAAGATGGGAGCCGTTTGGTCACTGTCACCCATGATTGTTCCTGTGGAGGGCCATTTATGCTCAGGGACTGTGTTGCGGTTTGTGTAATTCTTCTCCGCTTACTTAGTTGTCCAGGACGGACTGCTGTTTTTCCTCATGTTGTGATTGCATTTGTTGTTGCATTTGGGACTATTGTAATTCGTTTGGGAGTCATTTTGGCCACGATAGGGCCAAGAATGACTTAGGAGTCGTTTCCCCTGTTAAGCTATAACAGCTGATTGATTGCAGGTGTGAAATAGTTGGTCTTTGGACTACGTTGGGAGTAGGGATGGGGGCTTGGTTTGCTTGATAAACCTGGTGTGTTTGGAAACCACACAGAGAGAGCTAGAGGGCTGAATTTCTTCTCCACAACCCCTGAATAGCACTGGAAGGGAATGTAGGGCCTGAGGGATTGTGTAGCAGAGAAGGGACTGATTCCTTGTGTTGGGTGTGTGTGGGTGTCTTAGAAGTCAGGCTAGTTTTGGTGTAGGTGTTCCTAGCTCTGTAATGAGCTCACCAGCTTAGCATTTAGCCTTTCCCAACTCCTTGATGGCCTGATAAACCCAACTGTGTTGGCTTGGCTGTGTTTTGTGTATCCTTGGCTATGTGTAAGTCTCCTTGTTCCCTTATTCCTTGGAGAATCATGCCCAGCTCGGGGGTGGCAGCGTTGCTGAGAGATTAAGGAGCAAGCTGGCCTATGGTTGGGTGGAACGTTGCAGTGACATAGCTGGTTGTGGAACGCGTTCTTCATAAGATAAGTAATCTTGTCTATTTTACTTCTGCAATCATGTTTTCTTTTAATGAATGTGATGAACATGTTGAATGAATGCTTGTATGAATGAATGTTGTTTCCACCGTGTATGATAAACAATTGCATCTGTGTATGTTCTACTTCAATGCATTTTGTTTTCAGCATTTTTATGAATTCATATGTTCATGGGGCTGGTAGCCCGGATGGTTAACGCCATGGTAGCGTCCTCTTCGCGGGTCAGAGGGTTGGGGATGTTACAGTGGCTGCAACGTTCCACACAACCAAAGGCTAGTTCTATTCATCAAACTCTCAACACAACTGCCACCCTCAATCTGGGCATGATTTCCATAAGGAACTAGGGAACAACAGACTTACAAACAACCCGTTCATAACACATAGTCAAACCATCACATAGTTGGGTTTCACAAACTGTACATCCAAGCCAATATAGAACTGGATTTCATAGGCTACTAAGGAAATGACTAGCACACATTAAAACAAAATCAAACCCACTTATAGTTGGGTTTCTCAGACTGCTAAGGCAATGGAAAGGTAGAATTGCTAAGCTAGTGATCTCAACCACAGAGACACATACACCTACACAAGATATGGCTTGGCCTCTCTAGTACCTAAAGCACCCAACACAAGGAAGTATTCCCTTCACTGCTACACAGTTCCCTCATGCCATACCTTCGCTTCCAGTGCTCTTCAGGGTTTGCAGAAAAGGATTTTCCAACCCCTCTTGATTTGTCTGTGAGGTTCCTCTCTTCACTAGCTTTATCAGCCAATTGTGGTCCTCTTCCACTCCTAAGTGTTCATACCAAAATAGGAATGCACATCACAACCATCCACAAGGGAAAAACATCCACACAGGATCCACTCTTTAAAATAGAGAAAGACAACGTCTCCTACCAATCTGTGGTTCAGAATAATGCTGCAACACATCAACCAATTTCTCAGCAAAGGGAAATACACTTGTAAAAAACCATAGCAACGCTCTGATCAACCCAAAATGATCTGCGACTCTCCCGGTGAACAATGCATAACCATGAATGAACGAATGTTTCCCTCCTCCCATGAGGAGAAACAAAAAAAACTCTTTCCCAACTAAGGGAAAGGATAGAATGGCACACATCATGTGCTTCTTTACATCATAAGAATGTGGATTTCGAGATTGCAAACTTGTAGGTTTAATTAGACACACAAACATAATTCTTTCCTTTCTCTACCCAAGGCATTAACTGCCTCAACCAACTTCTGGAAGGAATGAATGATTGAGTATAGAGGACAAAAGGGTAGATGAGGGTTCCTGGGTCTCCCCATTGACATATGGCCACACCCTATTGGACCAGGGGGTTTGACTAACTCCCCTCCCTATTCCTTTTGAAACCATGACCACATCTCTTTCATGTTGTGGTTCTATATCTAGTTGTGGTATTTATTAATTTGATATCTCAAAATATATACTATGCTTGAATCAACACTATCACCATAGGTATCAACCTTGATAACCTATACACAAACACTAAATCAATGGCAAGGCTTGGCCTTGAGATCCTTGCCATGATTTAAATAAAATATAGACATCATGTACAATTCAATACCATGGGGTCAAAACTGGGGTGTTACGTTCCCCTCCCCCTTCAACAACAATGTCCTCAATGATTTAAAAAACTAAACAAAAATTCTACAATGAAACCTCTCTCAATGCTCTGCAAAATTGAACAAAAATGGATGTGCCAATCGCATGGCATCCTCCATCTCCCATGTAGCCTCTTCATGACCATAGTGCTCCAACTGCACCTTCAACTGTCCAACGGCTCGATTCTGGAGCACTGTGACCTTCCTGTCGAGGATGCACAATGGCTTGGTTTGGAACTCTCCCTCAGGTTCCACCTAAATCAAATCCCAATAAATCACATGGTTAGGATCATGTACATATTTATTAAGCAAAGAACATGAAAAAAATTATGTTCCCTATTGCTAGTAGGAAATCCAAGTCTATATGGAACTTTTCCTATCCTTTCAAGCACTTAAAATGGCCCCCAGTATCTACTAGATAGCTTCCAAGCTTCAAGGAACTCTTCCTTTCCCTCACTCTGAGGTAAACATGATCCCCAACACTGAACTCTCTGTCAACCCTATGCTTATCTGCATATATCTTTTGTCTGTCTGGGGCTGCTTTTAGATTCTTCCTGATCTTTGCATCCTCTTGCTCCATCTTATTGAGCAATTTTGGACCAAGCATAATCCTTCTCACTAGGTTATCCCAATTCATAGGTCTCCTGCACCTTCTTCCATACAAATATTCATATGGACTCATCCCCAAAGATGCTTGTTGTCATTTATTATAAGCAAACTCTACCAAGTCTAAATAATCTTCCCACTTAGTTGGTTTGCCCATCACATACATGCAAAGCATGTATTCAAGCACTTGATTCACTCTCTCTATCTGTCTATCAGTCTGAGGATGGTAGGAAGTGTTGAAGTTCAACTTTGTACCCAAATATGCAACAAACCCTTCCAAAAATTGAAGTGAACTTAGGATCCCTGTCTGAGACCATTTCCTTAGGAAATCCATGCAAGCTGAAAATATCCTTCATGAATATTTTTGCAATGCCATCGGTATTATAAGTGGACTTAACCAGTATAAAATGTGTTTCCTTTATCAACTTGTCCACCACAACCATGATGGAATCATGTTTCCTCCAAGTCATTGGCAATCCTGTAATAAAATGCATGGAAACAACTTCCCATTTCCATTATGGAAATTGCAAAGGCTGCAATAACCCTGCTAGGATTTGATGCTCGACCTTCACCTGCTGACATTTCATGCACTTTGAAATATACTCAGCAATGTCCTTTTTCATTCTTGGACAAAAATACTGCTTTCTGGTTGTAGCAATTGTCTTCTGTTATCCCGGGTGACCAAAATATGGAGCTTGATGGATTTCATCCATAGCAATTATCCTCAAATATTCTACATTTTAAATATAAATTATGTTTTTAATAAGTAAGGAGTCCATCTTATTCCAATTTATATCCCTCATACCTCTTATTGAGACTTTGTTTCTGCAATTTATCCTTTATATGCACATACATTTCATCTTCAGAAGTATGATTAACAATCTGTTGTCTCAGATTTGATTGGAAAATACTAAGAGATTCCAAGTGCATTTCATGCACCTTCCCACTGAGTGTATCAACCACTTTGTTTTCTTTTCCTTTTATGTGCTTGATTTCAAAATCAAACTCACATAAAAACTCCAACCATCTAGCTTTCCTAGCATTTAGAGTTGGCCGTTCAAACAAATATTTCAAACCACTGTGGTATGTCCTTAACTCAAACTTTCTTCCTATTAAGTAATGCCTCCACATATTGAGAGCATGTACTATGATTGCAAATTCTAAATCATGAGTGCCATAGTTCTTCTAATGATCCTTCAACTTTCTTGACTCATAACATACCATGTGGTTGTCTTGCATAATAAATCCTCCAAGTCCTTGATCACATGCATCAACACACGCCACACAATATTTTTTGGGTCTACAATTTTTAGAACTGGTGCACTTGTAAGAAGATGCTTCAATTGCTAGAATCTTTCTTCACATCTTGGTGTCTATTCAAACTTTATCCCTTTCTTTTGCAAAGAAGTGATGGAATGTGCAACCTTGGAGAATCCTTCAATGAATCTCCTGTAGTATCCTACAAGTCCCATAAAATATATTACATTTGTCACATTTCTTGGGGTAGGCCAATTCATAATGGCCTCAATCTTTTCAAGGTCTACAGATATGCCCTCATCTGAGATGATGTGACCCAAATAATGAATCATATCCTTACAAAAGTCACACTTTTTCAAATTTGCATACAGCTTATGCTCCTTGAGATATTGCAATGCCAATCTCATATTTTCTTCATGCTCTTCCTCATTCTTAGAATAAATAAGAATGTCATCAAGGAAAACAAGAAAAAACTTGTCCAAATACTTGTCGAAGACACTGTTCATGAGACACATAAATGTCATTGGTGCATATGTGAAACAAAATGGTACCACTACATACTCATAATGTCCACACCTTGTTCAGAAGGTTTTCTTGTGAATGTATTCATCCTTGATTCTTACCTGATGGTAACCAGAGCTTAATTCAATATTGGAAAATACCTTTTCTCCTCTCACTTGATCAAAGAATTCATTAATCCTAGGAAAAGAGTATTTATTCTTCACAATGACTTTTTTCATTTGTCTGTAATCAATACACAACCTAAGTGTACCATCTTTCTTTTTCACGAACACAACCGATGCTCCCTAAGCAGACACACTTGGTCTAATATACTTCTTCTCCAACAAATCTTGCCGCTACATCTTCAGCTCTAGCATTTCTGGTGTACTCATCATGTATTGTGACTTGGACACTAGTGCTACTCTTGGCACAAGTTCAATTGTGAAATAAATGTCCCTCTTTGGAGGAATCCCTAGAATTTCATGAGGAAAAACATCCCCGAATTCCTACAACACATGAAAATCGTCCAATCTAGGAGCTTCATTCTCTACTGCCTCCACAACATGAGCTGCATACACTCTTGAACCTTTCCTATGGAAATTCTTCAGCCGCATTGCTGAAATATACCTAACAGAAATCACCTTTGGATGCATCTTACAACCCTTAAGTTTCCTTCTTCATCCAAGCACTCAAAAGTCTTGTTGTAACAATCAAACTTTACTTTGTGTGCTCCCAACTAATCCATTCCAATGAAAATATCATAGGAACCAATTAATAGAACATTCAGGTGTGCATAAGTGACCAATCCATTCATAACCAATGGACATTTCTCTACCACTTCACTAACATTTCTCTTAGTTCCAGTTTCTAACCATGTTTTTCTATGCTTTAAATTCTTAAAAGAACAAATCTCAACAACTCTAGGAGTAATAAAACTATGAGTAGATCCAGGGTCAATTAAAACAGAAACAAATTGCTCAGAAATCTTACCTACAACCTCAACCACAGTTGACTCATGATCTTCCTAGCATTCCTCTAGTGCTACATAAATCCTAGGGATAGTTCTTGCTACTTGACCCACTATTTAAGCTTCTTAAATGTTGTAAGTTGGCCTTACATTCCCATTCTCAAGTGGAACATTCCTCCATAGATGGGTTTCTCCACATATCCGGCATTGGAGAGGTCCTATGATCTCTTTTGAATCTCTTGTATTTTATCACATCACTCTGGTTGGCTTAGCCATAGCTTGGGATGGTTGCTTCTGCTGATTTTGGATGTTAGAGGGTTGGAAACAATTCTTCATTTGATTAGACTTTTGATTCTTCTCATCCTTCCAATTCTTATGGTAATCAGGTTTGATTTTATTCTAATCATAAAAATACTTAGCCTTTCTTATAGATTCTTCAAAATTTCTGGGTTCATCAAATTCAATTCTGTCTTCGTAAGACTGAGGCAACCCACTATGAAAACATTGGATTTTTACTTTATCATCCTTGATATACCTGACATACCTTAATAAATCCAAGAACTTATTGGCATACTCTTCCATGGTCTACTGCCCCAATGTTAGCTCATGGAATTATTTAATCTTATCATCATAGTACCTATCAGAGAGGTACTTCTTCCTTAAAAACTTATGGAACTGTTTCCACACAATCTTCCTTTCACTAATATTCATTACTTCCTTGAAGTGCTCCCACCATATGGATTATCTTCCAGTCAAATTGAAGATGGCTACCCTAGCCTTCATATTTCTAGAGTATTATTGGACTTGGAAATATTTCTTCATCCCAAGAAGCCAAGATTTAGCTTATTGACCAGTCTTTACCTCACAATTAAATGTAGGAGGCCTTTCCTTCCTGAACTCATCATGTGAGTTGTTCCTGTAACAACTCTTTCTCCTATTCCTGTGAGAAGAAGAAATTGAACCCCCCAGTGGGTCCTCCTGAGTTAGATGATCGAATAGAATACCTATTTCTTCTTCCTTCACTACTCCTACTTCCTTTTGGATTTATTGTCTAATTCTCAGAGTTCATCCACCTTTGGATGTCTTCCAAACTATGCAACATGGATGCTATTACGGAGAGAAAATTCCTATGGCTTAGGGGTACCACAATAGAAATATTGACACCAAAAATCAATATTTCCCAATGTGTAAGAGAAACCAAATATCTAACACTAATGGATGCCAAATCGTACCTTGTTCCGGATGGTTGAAGTAGATCCCCATTGAGCTTTTCCAATTTATGCTTGCATTAGCAATTTTCTCTCAACAACAACAAACAAGATAAGCATGCTCTATAATAATGTGTTAGACCTACTCTATCATATATATTCAGCAATGTATAAGAAATTAAATACATCCATGGATTCAATATACATATTCAAAAGCACATAATTGGACAGGAAAATATATTTCTATTAATAAAATCAGAGATTACAATAGTGAAAACCTCTATGGGCAAGTCTACGAAATGGAGAAACTGAGTCCTCCACCACCTCAATCCTACATCTCTCGATAGTAAGCTCACAAAATAAAGGAAAGCTTGGGAAGAACACAAAGTGCTCCAAAGGGACAAAGGGATGCATACTCAAGTATAAGCAAACTAAGGCAACAATGGACTATTGTTTCTTTGCTCTTCAATTCCTCCTCTTCAATGTATCCAAGGGGTTCCTTATATATCACTCCAAAAGGGTAATGGAGGGTCGAATCTGAGCGATCTCAAGTCATATGGAAGGCCAATAGTCAGGATATTCAGACTCATATGAGGAAAATTACAAAAATATTTGGATTTATGCACACATCTGGATGTACACGGTTTGAGGTCAAAAGTCACGTGTAGACGTGAGTATGGGTTTAAAAGTCACATAAAGAAATAATCATGTGTTTTGTAGGGATGATCTTGGAACATCAAAGTATAATACAAGTCAATGGGGTTTAAGAATTCTACAGAGGAACAACTAAGGACATAAATATGTGATCAACCATGTGTGGTAAAATCATATATAACAGATGCCCCCTAATGTGTGAGGTTAGAGGGGTGACATGATGGAAATAATACATTATAAAATCCATCCTAGAAGTGGAGTAATGAAGACCTAGGTGGAAGAACCAACCACTCATTAGTACAATACAATAATCAATCTCTGCATGTGACTGCAAATACATATAGCAGTCCCGAATACATAAGAGTACAATGGCCATGAATAGCCATGATATACAAAATGTGACATGTGTGGTCATTGCCATGTACAATATACAATTGATTAGAATCTCCAAAGTGGATGAAGATACACAATAGATCAAGATATCCATAATGGATGAAGATATATGATATACACTGGAATCAAATCACGAGAGTTGATATCTCATGAACTAAGGCATGATCAAGGAGGTAGCATACATGGAATTCAAGCAAAATGGAAGGTCTTCTACATGAACTGCTATGAGTACATGTCCTATTATGCAAATAGATTGGTCGAGGTTGAACATAGTAGTCCATCATTTGATTACCGGCCATTTATGTATACCGTTAATAGATGTGAGATCACCCACTGATAATGAAAACGGGAATCAAGGTACAGAGTGCAATATAACAAGTGTGAATAGATGTGTTGAGGTCAAACACTAGGAAGAATCCATCGATCAGGGTACATTGATGTATTCCCAAAACTATCGATGGAGAGAGAACCTACCACTGATGACTGTAAGTCTCAAGGCACTCAAAGGACTCTAGACTCCTATTCTAGAATAAATGATCTAAAGTCGATGGAATGGAATCCATTGGAAGGAGGGAATTAAGGCATCCCCCATCAACCAACACGAGGTACTCAACAACGTCGTGTATTGTGGAAGAACTCGAACAAAATGTGCACGAACCAATAATAGTATTGGGAATGACCAACATGTAGAGTCAAGATAACTGAGGAATATCCAACTCAGGATTCAACTTCCTTCAAACAAGAGCATAAGGTGAATGGTGACTGAAAATAGGAAAAATGGACTCAATATGCAAACTGGGACATCTCTTTGACACAAAAGGCATCGACAGAGGCTCCATAGGGACTGGAAACTTAACCAGTCCATGGAGATAAAATCATAGTAACAAGTACATATCCTAAAGTCAAACTAATAACCCAATCAACGAATGTGATATACAGTTCTATGTTCAAAGGAGACTGACTCGACTTGTACCAATGATAACATCTTTTCCTGTCTCGCTTTTTATTTTTTTTATTTTTTGGGACTTTTTTAGATATTTTAAAAAGCTTGAAAAAGAATAAAAGTCCTTTATAGTACATAGCTAGGAGGAGATGAGTGTCAGGGACATGCAATCTAGTTCCAAGCAATGAAACATACCTATGCTCAATGCAAGGAAACATGTGCAGGATAACGACACTCAGGGGAAGGTCTCCTCTCGATAAAGGGATGATAAAGCTGCAAACGATATGTAAAAAGGATTTGCTTGGCTAGACATGAGACAAGATCAGGATATATGACTGATAAATAAAAGTCAAGGAGCCCGCATAAAGCTTAAGAAGGCAAGGAAAACTCATGAAAATGCAATTACAACTTGATATATACAAGGGAGCCCCGGGGGAAATGGCCAGCATAAAATTCAAGAGGAGTATGAATCTCTTTCTCAAAGACATGGCAGGACTAAAAAGGGACTCCCACAACCTAAAGGAGAAATCTCAGCATGGGAACTAGATGCAAGATAGGATATAACTAGGGCACCCATGTATAGTAAATCTCTACCATTCACATAATGCCACTTCTAACAGCAGTATGAATTTTTTGTGACATCATGTAATGGGTTCATACCTAAAGATAAGATGAAATGGTCATAAGGTCATGCAAAATGAAATCATATGTGAAATCCTAACCTATATGCCAATTCAAACATTATACTTGTGATAGGCATGAACGGGTCAAAGACCTTGGAGAGAGTGTGCAAAACATGGACCCTACATGAAAAAAATATTAGTCAAAACATAGCTGGAAATAGATAGTAAAGAGTCCAAACTATAGGATATAGGGAGGATTGATCATGACAAAAACATTCAGAATAAACAATGCGATGGACGATGGGACACAAGAATGAATATAAGGTGTATACCCAATGCTCACGTATCCACTACCACCCCTGTGAGGGTGACCATTGGTGTAAAGTTTGAGCGAAGTGAATAAAAATCCTTCAAAAATGGAGTAGAGGATGGAATATGACCATTCCCAAATCCATGAGCACACTAAGGGGCTGTGATGCCCCCAAGTCCAACACTTGGGTCCATACTAGGACCTAGGATGGGTGACAGGATACCAGGCATGCCAAAAATAAAAGAGTCTGAACTCAAGAGAATATGAATATACTCACGTAACCACGATCCCTAAATCCAACTCGCGCACAAAGAGAATACTCCTAAGAAAATATACAACAAAAATACAAGCAAGCCAAGAGAATGTTAAATGAGCTCCGAAATGTAGTAGGTATGTCTCACCTAGGAGAGGTCCAAGACTCCCATACACTACAAGCAGAGGTATGTAACCAATTATAGTGGCCCTTAGCTTCAACGCAAAAAGCGACTGTGCTGTTTGACCCCTACCTAGCCAGGACACTCGCAAAATAACCTCTATAAATACCCCCTTCATACATAGGTAAGGAAACTAAGGTCACCTCAATATAACCAATGCTTAGGAGGAAAGTCACAGGAGGGATCAACCGTATGGTTAGGGTAGCAAAGCTTGAATCCTGAAAGCACAAATTGGTACCCCGAGGGTGCACCAACCATACCTCAAAGGTCCCCAGATACAAATACAGTCCTCGAAATATCTCTGGCGCTCACAAAAAGTGACCAGGGGTCATCCCAATCACAACCACGTGCACTGCCTCGTGCTTAACTCCCATGTAAGAGGAGCATCTTAAGAAACAATAATTATACCAAGGGTTTCACACTCTCACCTTGATATACACCTAATTGTTTGTGTTTAGTAGTCTTGGAAAATTGACTTACAATGAACTATTCCAAGGCACTAAATCCTTATCTTGTTGGTGAACCCTATAAAAGAAAAATGTGTAGTTAATTTTAGTTAAGAATTGATTTTAATTGGATGTGATTACTCAAATGAAAATGGTCATGCAACTAATGAAGTTATGACTCAACAATGAAATAAATATGCACACCTAACAAACAATGCCAAATGCAATTTCGTAGAATGAAAAACAGGGTATGCCACTAAATAACATGCAATATTTTTCCTTCGAAGTCAATGAAATACTTCCTATATAAAAGGCTAAATACAACTTTCATCCAAGCAATCCAATGCAAGTACCTCCTCAAGTCCATATGCAAAAAATGCAACTACTATGTATTTTTCAATATAAAAGAATGAAAAATGCAATAAAAGTCATTAAAACTCCCAGTCTTTGCAACAAGTATAAAACACAAGCCCAACAAGATACCGAGATGAAAAGAGTAATGCACTAATGGAAAAACAAAAAGATAAGTGACTAAAAATGTTTTCAAAGAAAAAATCAATGAAAAAGCGGTCTCTGGTCACAAAAGAAGTAGTCCACAGACAACATCAGAACCCAAGAGGACCCAGCCACACTCACAACCCACCTAGCAACTTCTCACAGCAAAACTCAACCAAAAGGGAGTATGTACATGACTGTTTAAAGAAAAGTTGTGTATGTACGTGACTAGGTAAGGAAAACCTACATATGCACATGACTTTTTAGCTGAAACCTGCATATACAGAGAATACAATGGTAAAAAGCAGGCTAAAGGTCAAACCATTCAAGGGAAGTGTCAATGTATGAACATACTATAAAATGAAACACAGAAATAGGGAGAAACAAAGAGCAAGTATAAAACACACCATGCCCTCGAACCCCAAAGAAAAATAAGGAAATTCCCCACGGGAGTCGCTAATTTTGTTACGGAGAGAAACTTCGTATGGCTTGGTGTCACGTACCCACACCCCAATTATCATGCAGAATTAAACAATTTCTTAAGAAACTTTGTTATTCTTTCAAACCTTGGGCATGGCCATGAAAACACTCTTCAACATTCATGCTTTGACCACACTATCACGTCCCCTCCCATTCGCCAAACATAGAGCGTGACCACTTCTGCTACCTAATCAATGCAGGAACATCTAGTGATCGACACGACGATCTACGAAGGAATATATCAGAGGAGATCAAACAGAGGAGAGAGATCATGTTGGAAATCAATGATCAAAACCTATTTCGCATCTGGGAACAAATCAATGGCTAAGATTCAACCCAAAAAATAAACAGCTGACAATCAACCCGCAAAATCAATGATGCATAAATCTTGAACTTGAAAAACCGAGGAATATGGAATTTGTGATCCTGCATCCCGCATTCTGCAGCCTGTAGCCTGCATGTGGAATAGACCGTCGTGGAAAGGAAATTTGTAGAGATAGAGATATGCGAAACCGCATCCTGCATCCTACATCCCACAAGTTGCAGAAGGAAAAATGTGGAAACAAGAATTTAGCAAAGGGGATTTCTGCATTATGCACCCCACAAGTTATGGAAATGAGAATTGCAGAAAAAAATCTGCGGGAACATAATTTGGCACAAAGACGTTCCTTCATTCTGCATCCTATTTGTGGAATGGACCATTGTAGAAGTATATTCCTGTCGGGATTCTGACATGTTAATCGAATTCTTGAACATACTTGGCCATTTCAGGCCATCATCAATTAGACAATCTAAGCCCTGCAACTTAATTCAAAATGCATTGAAAGAAACATACACGGATGCATACAATTGCAATTGTACAATGGAGCAATTTATCAATTCAACATATTAAACATGTTCATCATATTTCATTAAGCAATGATAAATGCAGATATTAACATAGAGATACTTATCTTGAAAAGAGCTTGTCCGGCAACCAGCAATGTCACTACAACATTCCACCCAACCATAGGCCATTGCGCTCATCAATCTCTTAGCAATACTGCCACCCCAAAGATGGGCATGATCTCCACAAGGAATAAGGGAACACTAGAAGACTCATACATACCCAAGGATAGAACAAAACTCTGCCAAGCCAACACAGTTAGGTTTATCAAGCTGCAAGGAAAACAAGTCAAACATATGGGTTTCATAGGATACTCATCCAATCCATATCACTGCAAGGTTTCACAGGTTATTTAGACAATCCAGCTAACATTTGGGTTTCAAATATTACTCACAGTCAAGCCAAAATTCACATTAGGGACCGTCCAAGCCAGCAAATGGGTTTATCAGGCTACACAGCCAAGCCATCTCACTATTGGGTTTATCAAGATTCAAAAGAGTTGGAAAGGCCGACTACTAAGCTAGTGGGCTCATCTACAAAGCTATGGACACCTGCACCAGATCTGGTCTGGATTCTAAAACATCTGCGCAGCCAACACCAGGAAGCATCCCCTTCTCTGCTACCCAGTCCCTAGGGCTATGCCTTCCCTTTCTAGTGCTATTCAAGGTGTGAAAAGAAGAAAACCAGTCCCTAGAACTGTCTGTGAGGCTCCTTCTCACACTAGTTTTATCAAGCTAGTTCAAACCCAATCCCACTCCAAACCAGTTCATACTAAGGAAACATATGCACACACATTAAGACACGAAGTTCTTTGCTATTCATTCACTCCATAGCACCAAAACAGATTTCCTAGACATGCACACTCGGGAAGAATAACTGAAAATGTGAAGGATAAAATACAGGAAGTTTAGGTGCATGAGAGATCCCCGTGAATGAAGGATGGATGACCAAAAATGTCCCTCCAGCTCACCCACAACATGAGGGAAGATGAAAAATGCGAATTCCTGAGGGAATGGCATACATTTTTTGGGTGCTTTCTTTCCCATGAAGTCAAAACACGTTTCTCAAAAATGGGTGCTTTGACCAATTCGAATTTTTTTTCCCATACTCTTCTCATTCCCATGCAATAACTACCTCAACCACATTTTGGCAGAAATAAATGATTGGGGAAGAAGACAAGAAATGGATAGTTGACAGTTTTGATGGGTTTTCCTTTGACACATGGCTTTTCCCAAAAAGGATCAAGGTTAAACATTCCTCCCCTTTATCCTTAGGAAATCATGCCCCCATCTCATTATTTTTTGCATTGAAATAGCTGGTTGTGGATTTTAATTAAATTACATATTTACATGATGTACAAAATTGTAATGTGTCGGCTAGCACAAAATACACTCAACATCGATTTTATTCACTAAAACATAAACACCAAATCAATGGTGGGGCTTTTGCCTTCATCTCCACACCATGATTAATTGCAATATATACATCATATACATTTAATGCAAACAGGGTCAAAACCAAGGTGTTACATTCCCCTCCCCCTTCAACGGCACTATCCTCAGTGCTTTACAAAATTGAACAAAAATGCTACACTTGTAGCTCCCTCAATGCTCCATAGAATTGAAAAAAAATGGATGTGCCAATCGCATGGCGTTCGCCAGCTCCCATGTAGCCTATTCAAGACCATAGTGCTCCCATTGCACCTTTACCTACCCTATGGATCGGTTCCAGAGCATTGTGACCTTCCTGTCGAGGATGCACATTGGCTCGATTTGGAGCTCTCCCTTGGGTTCCACCTGAATCACATCCCAATTTATCACATGGTTAGGATCATGTACATATCTGTTAAGAAAAGAAACATGAAAAAATTATGATCCCTAGTGCTAGCAGGAAATGCAAGTCTATATGCAACTGGCCCTATTCTTTCAAGCACTTCAAACAACCCACAATATCTAGGTGACATCTTGGCACAACTTCCAAGCTTCAAGGAACTCTTCTTTTCCCTCACTCTAAGTTAAACATGATCTGCAACACCATCAGGAACTAAAATATTTATTGAACAAGCCATTACATCATGGAATAACTTGTTGATGGTTTCTATTATTTCAAGAATTCGAGTTTGAAGTCATAGTTTGACCAGGAAAAACAAATGTCAGACCCTACCACTTGTTGAGAATCGAAACAGGTGAAGAACTGACCAAAATAGAATACGACCTACTAGATGCCCATTTATTCTAAATTGAGGTTGTATCTTCTGACTTAGTATAAATTGATCAATTCCTAGAGGAAGGCCAAGCACCAGAAGGGATGAGTGATAAGAAGAAGAAGGTCTTGGAAATGAAAGATGCACCTTACACCATAGTAAACATATTTCTTTACAAACTTGTATTAGACAATGTCTTAACATGATGTGTTATCGAACACAAAATAGAGAATATAATCACTGAAGCACACTACAATACAGATGGAGGACATTTTTAGGCCAACACAACAACCAGCAAAACCAAATAGTCGGGATTATGGTGGTCGACCATACACCAGGATTATCAAGAATTTATGAATGAGTGTGACCAATGCCAATGACTAGGTCGACCTCTACCAAGCACATAAATTCCTTTAATATCAATAAATCCAAGCTTAAAATTTGAAATTTGGGTGATTGATTTCATAGGACCATTTCCCATACCAGATAGATGAACATGAGCACAATATATCATCGTATCAGAAAAATATGTTACCAAGTGGGAAGAGGTAGAACTAGTCGAATCTTGCTCAAGTGAGATAGCCACTAAACTTATATACGAGAACATCATCACAAGATTTAGGTGTCCATTGTCCTTTATCAGTGATCAAGGGTTAGATGATCAGGGTTTTGACAAAACAATCCATGATCGAGCATTGAAAAAGTACAATGTATCAAGCTCAATCTAATGTTGCAATCGAATATTTTAACAAAACATTAACCAGTGGCTTATCAAAAATATGTAACAATGATAAATATCATTGGGATGACAACATACCTGTCATTTTATGGGCATAGCAAACAACATACAAATGTTTGACAAGTCAAACACCCTTCCGACTTGTCTATGGACAAGAAGCAATTGTACCCTTACACTTTCATTAAACAACCCCTATGATTGCCGCATACTACACATTGATGTCAAAAAATGTCAAAAAATAAAGATTAATGCAACTATCCAAACTTGAAGAACACTGACTAAAATACAATACCAAAAAATACAAAAAAAACAACAAAAATCCTAGCATGGTAGAAATATCAAAAACAAAAATCTACTAGTTGGGGACCTTGAATTACTATACAATAGTCGAGTAAAAAGAAAACCAAAAAAAATACACACCGATTTGATGGGTCCATACATTGGAGAAGAAATCAACACTAATGGATCAGTCCAAGTAAAAACATTGCAGGGGAATGTATTTCAGAAATTGGTTAATGGGGCCCAACTAAAACGATATACAACTTAAAAGCAAGTGGTTGTGTAACTATAAATAGTTGAAAAAAACTATAAAAATCTAAAACAAACAAAAAAAATTACAATGAAAAGAATAAGTATGACAGGATCCTGGATTGATTCTTTCGACAAGGATGAGGTAGGAAGAATTAAAACACAAACTAGGAGATATAATCATCGACATGAGCAAAGAAATCATGAGGAATTTCGATCACTTCAGCTCTACTGACACAATCAAGATCCATAAATACATCGACATAAAGGAGAAAAAACAGTCCAATCTTCCCAAGATTGCATTTTACTTGTGAGCTTGCTATCGATATATGGAGGATTGAAGTGGTGGAGGCCTAAGTTGGGGACTTAGTTTCTCTGATTCGCAGACATGCCGACAGAGGTTGTCACTCTTGTAATCTCTATTTTATATTAATAGAAATATCTTTTCCTATCTAATAATGTGTATTTAAATGAGTATTTGATCCATGGATGCTTTTAAATGCTTATATGTTATTGATTATGTATTCTAGAGTAGGTCTAACACAATTATATATAGCATGCGTGTCTTGTTTGCTGAATGTTGAGGAAGCAATTTATCAATACAAGCTGGAGTTAGAAAGCTCAATGGGGATCTACATCAACCATCCGGAATAAGGTACGAATTGAGATCCTTTAGTGTTAGATATTTGGTTTCTCTTTCATATAGGAAAGGATTGATTTCTGGAGTTAAGCTATCTGTTGTGGTACCCCAAGCCATAGGATTTTCTCTCCGTAACAACACCTAAATCTATGTTTGATGCCCTAACCAAACTGTATGAAGGAAATAACATAAACCAGAAGATGACCTTAAGGAACCAGTTGAAGAATGTGAAGATCCAGAATGCAGAGACCATACAGTCATACTTCACAAGGGTCTCCCAGATCAAAGAACAACTTGAAGCAATGGATGAAGAAGTGGAGAATGTAGATATTTTAATGACCACCTTGAATGGTCTCCCTAGCACATGGGACTCTTTCATTCAAGGGATCTATGCTAGAAAGAAGCTAGTCAAGTTCAGCATACTATGGGAAGAATTATTTCAAGAAGTAGCTCGGATAGCAGCTCAAGAATAAAAGATGGGAAGTGAAGATCAAGCTCTCACAGTACAATCCAAGAAATACAGAAATAGCCACCATAGAGGTAAGCACTCTCACCAGAAGAGTAACTTTAGAAAGCCTAGAGATATTTCTATGTACATTTGCTATACATGTGATGAAAGAGGAAACTTTTTTAGAGATTGTCCTAGAAACAAAAGTATCTCTCACAAGAAGAAGGGAAACAAGAGAAGACATCATGCTCATGCTGTAGAGGATGATGAAACTCCCACAAAGAGAACTAGAAAAGACAGTGATGATTCTTCAAGTGATGAAGAATATGTTATGATTTCCGCTCTCATGGGAACTATCACACATGGAAGCAATGATTGGCTTATAGAAAGTGGTGCTTCCAAACATATGACAGGATTCAAGGAATCCTTTGTGAAACTATCTGAACATGAATCACCTCACAAAGTGAAACTTGGAGATGACTACCAGTATCCAATAAAAGGTAGTGGTGAATCCTCATATAAGCTAGACTCTGGAAAGTCTATCAAGATGAAAGACGTATTGTTTGTACCTAGACTGAAGAAGAACCTCCTCTCCATATCTGCATTGGATGCAAAAGGAATGAGGGTTGCATTTTTAGATGGCCAAGTCCTCATGTGTCCAAAGGGAAAGTCTTTTGATGATGTAGTAGTGATTGGGGAACAAGAAGGAGGACTATACAAATTGAAGGGTGTTAGTTAGAATATTTCACCTCCTGCGGACAGCAAGGTGTTCCACTGCTTTGAATGGTTCAGATCTAGAACAAATAGAGGATAGAGGTTGAAGACTTTCCCTAGACACTATAGATATCTGGAATACAAGGCTTTGATAGTTCACCTGTGTACCTACAAAAAGCTCAACACGAAACGAATCAAACCAACCAGAATATGATCTACTAATATATGCTAGTGACTAAGGAATCTACCAACATATATATGTGAAATCACAACAACAACATCATATGTGGGACATAAATCAACTTGCATTAGAAATATGAAGAATTTTACAACCAAGCCTTAGTGTTGACATGCATCTCCATGAAACTAGTTCATCATCCACAAAAGCTCTGACTCTATCTCTCTATGCTCTCTCCAAATGATCTTGGGCCAAGAATCAATCCAACAGCATAACAATACCTTCTATGTTCCCTCCTAAACCATGGCTATGAGCTCATATTTATAGGGATTTAATGGATAGAGATGGTTGAGAAATTAGTGGGTGAGGTGGCCTCTCAGATCCTAGCATGAGGGATCTCGAGCTCAACCAACCCATAATAGTATGGATAAGGCAGTACATGAGGATTATCATATAGAAGCCTCGAGAAACTTCTCTTTTTCCATTTTTACCCAGAATACCATACTTCTCCTTTTATGACAGAGTGGTTCTGGTAATAACTGCCTATGGACCAAGGGAAATGGGCAGTGGCACCGCTTGTGGACAACTGATGAAAGGCGGTGCAAGCAAGGGTACCGCTCCTGGATAAAGGGGCATGTGTGGTGCTAGGAATTTGTATGAAAGATTGATAAAAAACCATTTAGTTTCCACTCTAGAAGCTAGGATTCAGGGCAAGTAGGTATGTCAAATATCTTATCACATGATGGTGACAGGATTTTGGTATAACAGGATGTCCCCCAGAGCATGAGTCTTAGAGTGACACGATAAATGAGAGATTTGAGAACAAGTCATTGCCAGGAGATGAAAATGTCGACTCGATCGGAGTATGCAGTCAAGTAGGAATCTGTAGTACATCAGTATATTGACTCATAGACGCAAGTAACCAAAATCACAGCTGCAGACCAATACAAGGCATATCCATGAGTGGAATAAATAAGCATGGATACTAGAATACAGCATAGATCCATGTGATAGAGGACTCAAACTTGGACATAGATACCAGACATACAACATAGATCTATGTCATACAGACACAAATTTGAGCATAGCCACGACCATACAAATGTGGATCCATGCTAGATATACAAAACTCCATCACAACCTGGGAAAAATCAATGAGCGCTTTTAAACAAATGTCTAGCGTCTTTGTCTCATCTTCCACAAAGTATGATTCTATCCATGTGATTACAATGATCTGAAGTCGAACATGGTAGAAACCACTTGATTACCAGCCAATGACGTGAACCATTAACAAGTGCAAGGGAGATCGCCATTAATGTCGATGATTCCCAAGGTACTCTAGTACAATATACTGAGTCCGAATAGATGTCCTGAAGTCGAACACCCAGTCGATTCTATCGATCAAAGTTCAATGATGTAAACCTATGTTGAGAGAGAGAGAATCTGTCATTAAGGCATATAGATCTCACGGTACTAAATATTGTTTCTAAGACTATTTCCCGGATGATGAGCTGATGTCGACGGGAATAGTCTCGTTGAAGGAGGGCCATGATGAGTCCCACGTCGATTACATGAAACTCGAAACATAGTTCTAGAATGATGTGAATGTACTAACCATATGACTGACTCAAAGATACTAACACAAAGACTATGTAGACCGCAGAGGTAAAACTTCTTCAAATCTCCTTTGAACATTGGGGGGAACGACAAAATGACTTGGCAGCATGACTAGACAGGACATATACACAATGTGATAGTGGACAATGCATTCTTTTGAAAGAATCAAAGGATTGACATGACTCATGAAAGTGGATCGTCATGGAGATCAACTGAATACCGAATTGACTGACATGATTGTGCGAACAAGTGCCATGTTCAAAGGTAACGACAAACAACTACCATTATTTACAAAATGATTCCCTTCCCATTTTCCCCATCATGATCGATGAGTGCCTCTTTTCAGTTTTACGAGTTCAAAGAGGGTAACAAACACTCGATATATCTTGTCAGAAGACAAGTCCAGTATCATATGTTTTATGAACCTGAGAGAGGAGGGGTTCGTTCCCAAAATAGGTCTCTTAATGTTTAATTTAACGAGTCCACTGAAAGAAAAATCGGTATCGTTCATGTTTAGAGAGTCTAAACGAATACAAAAGAAAACTCCATGGGGGTCCTTTTTCGTATGATTTAGTCTCTAAGGCCCAAAAAAGTGTAAAATCATACCTTAGAGAACTCTTCTAGTCATGATTGGCTGGAGCATTCCTTTCTTGTAAACAGTCCTATCCGAACTGAGAAATAGATAACCTATCGTCGGATAGACGACTCTTCAAATACTTTAACGAGCGTGAAGAAGATAAGATCGCTCGACAATATTTTCGTATTTAGGGATCCTAAAAAGGGTTTAAAGAGAACTCCATGAGGTTCCTTTATGCAACGTAATGTTTTACGAGCCCTGAAAGAATTGAAAATGGACTCGATGAATTTTTAGTGTTTAAGGAGCCCGAAAAAGAGGTGAAAAGAGAACTCCATGATGCTTCTTTACACAATGTCTTATTTTACAAGCCTCGAAAGAAACTTGAACTGGACTCAAAAATTTGATACTAGATTTTAACGAGCATGACAAAGTGTCGTAATAAACGCTTGATGACCTTTTTTGTTTTGTGAAAGTATGAAAAATCCACAAACAAACTTTCGAAATATTCTTACTAAAGTCAACGTGCAGATGAATCATAAACAAGTGTTAAATGCATTCAAAATCAACATTAAGGGATTATGACAAATAGATTTTGACCAGAACATGTTGTAATATCAAAACTATAGTAAGTCAGACCCAAAAAATGTCTATATAAGGCAAGTAAATAGTAAAAAATCAAAACATTTCACTATTTACCTCTAGCAGAGAGCACTTGGAGCATTTTCTAGCTAGATCTTCCACAGCTGATACTGGGAGTTTCCACTGTCTGTTTTCAGTCTCGTCAGTTGCAAGTAATAGCTAAGACCCTTATCTTTCATTTCATAGCTTCTATTTTGGGATTTGGTGGGGTTTTGGGCCTATTTGGCAAGCCCTAAAATCCAATATGCAGTCACCATGGCTACCCCTTATGGGATACGCGGTACCACCCGAAAACCGCGCCAAAATTACAGTGGACAGGCGGTGCCACCACCTGTCTCCAACGGGGCATAGGCGGTGCCGGCCGTGGAGAAGTTAAACAAATGATATGGGCAAAAATCATTCATTCTTTTGATTTGCAATGACTCAAATATGATATTAATGCATACCATTGTTGTTTTTGGCAGGTCTAGGCTTCCAAAATATGGTGATATGGAAGGAAAGAACACATGATGATGAGGATGCTGCTGCTGAAAGGAATGTGGTTTGTATTGCCGCACTCCAGAACTATGGGCTCCTAAAGTTCTTCCAGACACCAAGCATGGTGTCCCACGAGAGATTACTGGAACACATATTGAGACTGTGGAATCCAGAACAATAGTATTTCGAGGTGGGGGCACACATACTTATAGTGGAGGTAGAGGATATCTACTTCGTAACTGGCCTATCGAGACAGGGTGCCCCCATATCATTGACAGGTTCCCATGGCGGGGACATTACCACCAAAGAACTCATAGATCGGCACTGTGTACCAGGTATAGGCACACCGGGGAATAAAATCCCCATCAGGGCAGTGACAGAAAGGGATCTATAGATTTTATCGTTCACCATGTAGAGGGTGGAAGGGAGCCAAGGTGTGCATCAGGCTTCCAGGGCACATATGTTGTATTCCCTAGAGGCTATGGCACCTACAGTGTTCAACTGGATGGAAGCATTGCTTCCAATCTTCAAGGATCAACTAACTAAATGTTGGCAGGGAGAGCTAAAGTAGTTGAGCTTTGGTTCCATCTTAGCTTGCTTCTTCTTTGAAGGGATCCCACAGATGAGGCCCTAGGTGACTTTCCGGAGTCTGAGAGCACGAGACCCTCATATGCTGAGGTGGGTCCAGGTCATGGCTCGCACAAGAGCGGGTAGGGGCAGAGTGAAGTTCGATGACCCGTTCTTCAAATGGTTGTGGGATCAGATGCTCATGGTTGAGGACTATGCCTATGCAGGAACAGATTTGTTAGAATAATCAACCCATAGTTAGCTACCTTATACATTACATTAATCATTTTTGTCTTATTTGACTAGTTTCATGATTCCACCTTATGCAAGTTGTCATTTACCTATCCATAGTGGTCAAACTTGACTATTTTGACTCATGTAGCGCTTGGGAAACCTCAAGGAATCAATTCTACTTTATTCCTAGTCTCCTAGGCGCCCTTCTTCCTTTTCTGCTTTATTGCCTGCTTTTTTAGTGCTTTAAGGAAATTGGGAAAGTTTGACTAGGTGAGGTTAACTAGTTTTTTGTCCTCCACATCCTCCACTCTTTTCTCCTATGAAAAGCATGTATGAGTTGTCATTCCATCACCTTTTAGCTTGCCTAAGTGCTTTTTCCAATTCGTGAGCTCCTTAGCTGATTTGGAAACTACTTTATGCACCTATGGGGGATTTGCTTAATTTTAGTAAGCCTGCTTTTGACTAGATTCGAATTGCCTCCTCATGCATTCAAATACCTTATGTAATTATTTAATTCAGCAACCTATTATGTTACAGGGTTGGCTATTGTACAGTGAGTTAATACAGTTTAGTGTTCAACTCCATTTTCAGTCTCTTTTGTGAGTGATTTTGCAAGTACAATTGATAATTGTTGTGATTTAAATTTTTCTATCACTGGGTTCAATTTCCACATGGTATCAGAGCCATTGTAGATCAATTTCTCTCCTTCAAATTTTTTTTGCAGGTTCGACATCAATGACTAGGAGCCTTCTACTGACAGCCAGGACAATTTCTGAGCTATGGATCAATCTCAGAAGATCATCTTGACTCCCTTCAATTTCTTTGAATGGAAAGCAGACATGGAGATACTGTTGAGAGTGAAATTCCTCTATAGGGTGACTATGGAAACAGAAGCAGAGCCCAATGCAGCTGCAGAGAAGATAAAATGGCACAATAGGAGGGATGAGGCCTATGGTCTCTTGTGTCTGAGTATTTCCAGAGACCTCCTTTTCCATCTTGATGGATTGAAATCACCGGATGAAGTATGGGAGAATCTTACTAATCTTTTTGGAAATATAGATGAGTTGAGGGGACATCAAATCGAAAATGAACTGATCTCCTTGAGTCCAAATAGCTTTGAATCCCTGCAACTCTATTTCTCCAAGTTCAAAGCACTTGTTTTGTAGCTAAAACAATGTGGGATCGAAAATAAGGATGATCAGATTGTATTAGCCATACTCTCAAAGCTTGGCCCTGACTATTCAGTGTTTGTTTTGACCTTCTATGCCACAAAGTTGACAGCTCGAACCTGGAAGATTCCTAGCCTTACAGATTTCATGGAATCTCTCACACAAGAATAAGACAAGTTGGTGATGATGGGCACCATCAAACCATCCAAAGACCAAGCTCTGGTTGCTGGAGATTTGAAGGTGGATTCAAAAATAAAAAAGAAAGCTAAAAATCCACCTGAGCAAAAGAGAGACAAGAACAATTCTCCGGAGGAGCCACAAGGTTCCAAGAAGAACTACCAGAAGAAGAAGAATAAAGGAGAAATGAGCAAGTGTGCATACTGTAATAAGGGAAATCACACTGAAATCTCTTGTATGAAGAATCAAATAGACATGCTAACCCAACTCCTGGAGAAGAATGGCATCTCCCTTCCAGACAGCTCAAAGAAGAGAGAAGGAGGATCAAGTTCAGAAGACAGAGAGAGAGTTCATGCATTGGTTGCTGGCACATCAAGCTCACCTAGTTTCATCATTTATTGTGGAGCTTCAAGACACATGGTTTCTACCAAGGAGGCATTCACCTCACTTGACATGTTGAAAGGTCCACCAATAGTACTGGGAGATGACTCTCTCACTGAAAGTTTGGGCAAAGGGAGGATTGATCTTGATCATGGTCAGTTCAATAATGTGTTGTATGTTCCTGCTCTTGCCTCCAACCTCTTATCAGTGTATCAGATGACTCACACTGGGTCTCCAAATAAGGTCATATTATCCCTTGATGAAGTTGAGATCACGGAGATCTCAAGTGGTAAAGTCATTGCAAAAGGAGTTGCAAATCATACTCAGAAGGTATACATGTTCTCACACTTCCTACCCTACTCAAACCCCTCTGCTCTTCTGATTCATGCTAATGAAGCAAGAAATATTTGGCATGAAATATTTTGCCACCTAAATTACAAGTATCTTTCTGATATTAGTGAAAAAGAGATGGTCATAGGGTTACCAAAGATAAAATTTTCCAAAGGAGTCTGCCAAGGTTGTATCCTAGGAAAACACCTAGAGCATAAATTTGAGAGAGCTAGTCATGAGAGAACCTCTGCACCCCTCGATTTGATCCACAGTGATGTTGCTGGCCCATTCCCTCATATGTCCATGAGTTAGGCCAAATATGCATTGAATTTCATAGATGAATTTTCCAGGTATTGTTGGGTTTACTTCCTGAAACACAAGTCTGAAGTTTTTGGCCTTTTCAAAGTCTTTAAGGCTTTGGTTGAAAACCAATCTGGGAGGAAACTCAAGGTCCTCAGATTTGACAATCATGGTGAGTATGTCAAGTCTGATTTTATTAAATATTGTGCAGATGCAGGTATTCAGATGTAGCATTCTATCCCTTACACACCACAGCAAAATGGTGTCGCTGAGAGGAAGAACAGATCACTGAAGGAGATGGCAACATGCATGATGGAGGCCAAAAATTTGCCACCAAAGTACTGGGACGAAGCTATCAACTGTGCAGCTTATAATAGGGTACCTCATAAACAGCTTGATGGTATGAATCCTTTCGAAGCATGGAGTGGGCATAAGCCAGATGTGACCCATTTCAGGATTTTTGGCTCAAAGGCTTGGGCTAGAATTCCAACAGAGAAGAGAAAGGCTTTGCAGCCCCAAAACCAAGAGTGTCGATTTGTTGGGTACTCTAAAGATTCAAAAGGGTACAAGCTGATAAATTTGAGCACAAAAAAATCCTTCATCGAAAGGTGTGTTCAGTTTCAAGAAGAACCCCTAGCAGCAGCGGAAGTTGGAGAAGCCTCTTCACCACCAGATCCTCTGAAAGTAAGTGAAGAGTTTGTTGAACATGATGATTCTGATATGTCTGATAGTGATGAGTTTATTGCATATCCTAACATCCCTAAAAGGCCAAAATGGACAGCCAAGACCATCCATGCAACAGGAGAGCTAGCTGGGAATCCCAATGACCCTAGGAGGACTAGATCTCAATTTGAGAGTGCTCTGTGCATGAAGGATCCTATGTTTGCTGAGAAATGCTATCTGATGGTGGAATCAGATCCTCAGACATATGAAGATGCATTAGGAGATCCAATATGGCAAGCATCCATGAAGGAAGAGTTCATCTCACTCCAGAAGAGAAACACTTGGGAGCTAGTGAATCTTCCCCCAGGGAGGAAGCTATTTCAGTGTAAGTGGGTGTACAATACCAAATTTGCTGCTGATGGTTCAAATCTAAAGTACAAGGCCAAATTGGTAGCCAAGGGCTACTCACATTTTCATGGCATAGATTACAATGAGACCTTTGCACCAGTGGCAAAGATGGACTCCATCAAGCTAGCCTTAGCCATTGCATCTTCAAATCAATGGGAGGTACATCACATGGATGTAAAATTTTCCTTCCTGAATGGAGATCTCACTGAAGAGATATACATGTAGCAGCCTCAAGGATTTTCTACTAACCCATATCTTGTGTGCAGGTTGAGAAAGTCATTGTATGGGCTAAAGCAAGCCCCCGGGGCTTGGTATGCCAAGATTGATAGCTTCTTGCTATCACTGAATTTTGTTCGGTGCAAATCAGATCCAAATGTATATTTGAAGTTAATTAATGGTTCATTAATGATCATTTTGTTATATGTTTATGACCTTCTCTTTACAGGAAGCTCAAAGGATGAGATTGCTTCCTTGAAGGGTGCAATGAACCAAGTCTTCTCCATGACAGATTTGGGGCTCTTAAGCCAATTCTTGGGACTTAAGATTGCTCAAACCAAAGCTGGAATCAAGGTGAACCAGTCCAAGTATGCCTTGGATTTTTTGAACAAATTCAAAATGAAGGATTGCAAGACAAGCAAGACTCCTTTCATTTCAGGAGTGAAGCTGGAAGAAGTTGATTCTTCACCTATGGTAAACAATACACTGTATAGGCAATTGATTGGATGTTTGTTGTATATTACACATACTAGACCTGATATTTCTTATGCAGTAATTGTGGCTTGTAGATACATGGATCAGCCTCATGAGATCCATTGGAAAGCAGCCAAAAGGATCCTTAACTTTGTTTAGGGAACAAGGACACATAGGATCTTCTATAAAGCAAAATCTGATCTTGATTTGATTGGGTTTACTGACAGTGATTGGGTAGGTGATAGCATAGACAGGAAGTCCACATCAAGATATGTGTTCATGCTTGCAAAAGGTCCAATCAGCTGGTCAAGCAAGAAACAGATTGCCATTGCACTCTCATCTATAGAAGCAGAGTACAAAGGAGTTGTAAATGCAGCAACTCAATGTTTATGGTTGCAGGGGTTACTTGGAGAGTGTGGTTTCGAATCAGAGTACTCAACTACCATCTACTATGATAACCAGAGTACCATTTAAATCTGCAATGATCCAGTTCAGAAGCAGAGAACCAAACACATTGAGATCCATATGCACTACATCAGAGAGCTTGTGCATGATGGCACCATTCACCTACTCTTCTGTTCATCTTCAGAACAAGTAACTGATATCTTCACCAAAGAATTTTGTGAGAAGACCTTCAGCAATCTCAAATCACTTCTG
>LPNX010197881.1:660363-677957 GCA_001517045.1 Pseudotsuga menziesii | reverse complement strand
TCCAAATTTTGTTTTATAGTCCATGTTTAAGGGAGGATTTTCCCATGTGGTTTTTTCCTCTTTCCTTGTTTAAATGGACATGCAGTATGTAAAGGGTGACTACGCCTTGTTTCTAGGCCCTATAATTTTCTGATATATTACTCATAAGTCAAGCTTAAGGGGGGGTGTTAGAATAATCAACCCATAGTTAGCTACCTTAGACATTAAATTAATCATTTTTGTCTTATTTGCCTAGTTTCATGATTCCACCTTATGCAAGTTGTCATTTACCTATCCATAGTGGTAAAAATTGCCTATTTTGACTCATGTAGCACTTGGAAAACCTCATGGAATCAATTTTACTTTATTCCTGGTCTCCTAGGTGCCCTTCTACTTTTTCTGCTTTATTGCCTGCTTTTTCAGTGCTTTAAGGCAATTGGGAAAGTTTGACTAGGTGAGGTTAACTAGTTTTTTGTCCTCCACATCCTCCACTCTTTTCTCCTATGAAAAGCATGTATGAGTTGTCATTCCATCACCTTTTAGCTTGCCTAAGTGCTTTTTCCAATTCGTGAGCTCCTTAGCTGATTTGTAAACTACTTTATTCACCTATGGGGGATTTGCTTAATTTTAGTAAGCCTGCTTTTGACTAGATTCGAATTGCCTCCTCATGAATTCAAATCCCTTATGTAATTATTTAATGTAGCAACCTATTATGTTATAGGTTTGGCTATTGTACACTGAGTTAATACAGTTTAGTGTTAAGCTCCATTTTCAGTCTCTTTTGTGAGTGATTTTGCAAGTACAATTGATAATTGTTGTGAGTAAAATTGTTCTATCACTAGGTTCAATTTCCACAAGATTTTACAGGTGATCCTGACCTACCACTCCCACTTGGAGGGCAGTGGGGTGACATTGGTAAGAAGTAAGAAACCCTAACAATGGAAAATGTTTTTATGTTTTTTATGTTTTATATTTTTTATGATAAGTGACGAGACCTATTTGTCTTCATGCAGATGTTGGAGCAGCGAGGTTTGGAGGAGCATATCCATTAGACAAGCGAGATGGAGCTCGCTTCATGCCACAGGGTGTTGATATCACCAGGGAACTGGAGGAGAACCTAGAGAGGTTGACTCTAGACATCCCAGATGCTGATATAGATGACCTCCCAACTAGATATCAGAGATCTACAGCGGGATTACCAAGCCGGTTCAGCAGGATACTACGTAGGGTGGCTCGAGCAGTGATGTGCTATTATGAGCCCCATTAGTGGATGAGACATGTATACTGAAAGCTGATAGCTTCAGGATTTTTTGTATGATGATTTTTCCTGAAAGCCTACATGCTTCAGATGAGGTCTCAGGACCTATTTTTGTAAACTTTTTCATATATATATATATATATATTCAGACTTTTACACGGTGTTTATACGTCTCAAATGGATAAATGCATTTCCTATGAGTTATATGTGTCTTCAAATGTTTATTTACAGTGTACCATGTTTGATTTGACATCATGAATGGGAAATATGCCAATCTAGGATGTAATTAGCCAATGAATTAGCAACTACATTACATTCCCTAGGGATATGCCTATAGGTAATGGTTCCAAATGATATTTCTAACAAACGTACCCTCCGAAAGAGGTGGAGGAGCACCGGGTTACTAATGGTGTAGACATGGTTTAAATGACAAACCACGAGCTGAGAGTCCATCAAAACTACTAGATCACGGACATTCTGGGAGGAAGCTTCAGTTATAAGACCGATGAATGCTTCATATTCGGTGATGTTATTAGTAGCAGGACCTAAACAAACCACTCCTGAACTGACCAAATATTCAGCTGGGTAATAGAAAACCCAAGCAACTAAGGCTAGATTCAAGGTATGGCAATAAGCACCATCAGCGAAGCTGTAGAAAGCCATCTGCATGACCAAAACATGGTACAACCCATTGCGAGGATGCCCCAAAGGTATTCCATCATAATCAACTAACTCATAGTCTACTTTCTCTAACACCTTGGAAATAACGAAAGGTCCATACCACATGGACTTGTACTTACCCTTCCCTAGCTTGTCATATCTCTGGTCATAAGTCAAAACTAGGTCACCCTCATTGAAAACATGAGGCTAGATGGATTTATCATACTATGCCTTGACGCATTTCTTATGTGCCTCATTAGCTAAGGCAACATCTCTACGAGTCTCATCAAGGCTATTTAAGTACAAAAATCTTGCTTCCTCTGCCAAAGTGTCTGGGAGAAGTTCAACGGCAAGTTGTAAAGATGGAATCTGACATTGGATCGACAAGACAGCTTCAAGTCCATAGACAAGATGGAAGGGTGTGAAACCAGTAGATGTTTTCACGGAAGTTCGATAAGCCAAAAGAGTGGAAAAAATAATGAGATGCCAATTGGATTTATGATCTCCAACCATCCGACGAAGCATAGTTTTCAAAAACTTGTTAATGGCCTCTACTTGACCATTAGCTTGCGGATAATATTATGTAGAGTTTTCATGGCGAAAACCTAGCTTGGCACTCAATTCCTCCATCATTTGATTACATAAATGAGATCCGTGATCAATGATGATGGACTGCGGAACTCCAAATCTAGCTATGATATGATTGAACAAGAAGAGAGTGGCAGTCTTGCCATCTTTTGCATATGTAGGCATGGCCTCAACCCATTTTGTGAAATAATCCATGGCTATGATGATGTAGCCATGCCCCCCGAATGAGGTAGTCTTACAATGCATGAAGTCAATATTCCATTGGGCAAAAGGGCCAATGGCAATGACGGGGTGAAGCGGAGCAGGATGGGTGCACTTTTTGGGATAAAAATGTTGGCAAGGTGGGCATTTCTTAACAACCTCATGACAGTCTTTGAAGACAGAAGGCCAGAAATAGCCAGTGCGAAGGATTTTTTGGGCTGTAGCCATCCCAGATAAATGACCGCCACATGCTCTAGAGTGGCAATCATTCAGCATGTGTTTAGCCTCCTCATGAGTGAGGCATCACCGGAGAATGGAATCAATCCCATGTCTATACAAGGTATCATTTAAGATAATATAGTACTTTGCATGGTGACGGATGTGGCGATGATCATCGTGAGATAGATGCGGCTAAAAACACTGGGTCTGGAGATATATCAGCAAATCTCCATACCAAGGATCAGTAGTGCTAATTAGGGACAGGAATTCATCTGGAAATGAATTGCTGGGCTCAGATTCCATGGTAGCATAGGGAAGGTCGCACATAAGCTCAGCAAAAACCAAGGATTTATTTGATGTAGCCTTGGCAAACTAGAGATCGAACTCCTGAAGGATGATGATCCAACGACAGTACTGGCCCCCGAGTACCCGACGAGTCAAAATGTAGTACATCGAGTTCTGGTTTGCCAATATGGTGGTAGTACGAAGCAGAATGTAGTGACGAAATTTTTGCAAAACAATGACTGTGGCCAAAGCTAGCTTCTCCACATGTGAATAATGGGTTTCAGAATCAATAAGATTCTTACTGGCATAATAAATCACATGCTCTTGACCATGGAGATTGTCCTGCACTAAAACCATGGCGATGGTAGTAGCGAAGGAAACAATATACAAGAGAAAGTCCTTTGAATAATATGGGGGGTGTATCACAGGTGAATGAGTCAGAGCGTGCTTAAGATTATCAAAGGCACATTGGTCTTGGTCATCCCAGAAGAATGGAGTGTTCTTCTTGAGGAGATGCATATAACCGTGCGTTTTCTTAGCGAAATTGCACACGAAACAATGGAGAAAGTTTTCCTTCCCCTATAAAATTTGGAGTTCAAGGATGTTGGTTGGGGCTGGTAGATTAATGATAGCGGCAATCTTCAAAGGATCGATCCAGATGCCATCTTTGGATACCACAAAGCCAAGCAGACGTCCCGTCTCAATGCAAAAAACACATTTATGCGGATTGAGCCGTATATTATAATGACAGCATCTCAGGAATATGTCTCTAAGATGACTAGGATGGTCCTCCCGTCATTGTGAATGAGCAAGGAGGTTGCAAGGTACGGTTCAACAATATGTTTAATGTCATGAAATGCATAGGACATCTCACCCTCGAATGTAGCACCAACATTTTTCAAGCCGAAAGGTAACTTCTTATATGCAAAGGTTCCCCATGGGAAAATGAATGCCATCTTATGTCGACCAGAGGGCAATATCTCAATCTGATTGTAGCCAGAGAAGCCATCCATGAATGAAAAGATGACACTTCCAGCACAGTTGTTGATAATCTGATTGATATTTGGGGTATCCCTAAAGTCAACGTAGACTCTAATGGTGCCCTGCTTTTTATTGACAAGGACAACATTCGATACCCATTCCGTCAGAGGTACAGGATAAATAAAACCATCTTTCAGAATTTTCTCAATCTCAGCTTTAATAGCCGTGGCCTTCCTAGGATGGGCTTTCCTATGTTTTTTCCTAATAGGTTTAGCAATGGGATAAGTTTTAATCTCATGGACCACAATGGAAGGGTCAATCTCTGCCATCTCTTCATAGGACCAGGCAAAAATATCATGGAATTCCTTAAAAAGTGCCTTATATGATTCAGATTCATCTGTGGAGTAGTTCTTCCCAACATGAACTTGCTCAATAACATCAGGCTTGGATGATATGTCAATTGGGTTCATCTGAGTAATGTTGCAAAGGTTTCCTTCAGAATCTATGTCTTGCAACAATATAGGACTTTGTGGAATGTTGACAATATCAGTAGGAAACAAGGATGCAAAATCATGGCTGCCCGAACTGGTATTGGGGAGGAACATGGATCTATGATGGTGATCCTCCCAAATGGGCTCATCCATATTCATGATCACTATAATGGACACATCGAAAGGAAAAGTCTCAGAGTGATAATATAGAATCGGAGGAGAAGGTTCTAACCAGTATGGTAAATGGTAAGGATCCGAAGCCACTAAATGAAGGTCATTAGTGTGATCATCGGAACAAGTTTGAATGGTGTCATACATAGCTTCGTGTGAGCTCAACGAGGTGGAATCAACAACATTTTGGCCCTTGGGCTCAAAATCAAATGAGGCGATCATATGTACTGTCGCGGTATCTATGCTAGGAGGAGTAGATGGAAATATCCCCATAAGGGATGAATCCTTCAGCATACCTACCCCAATCGACTGGTAAGGAGGATGGGACTGACCTAACATGGGGATGTTATTAACCATGGAAGTAGTAACATCTGGCGTACATAAATCAAGCTGGTCAATGGTAACAATTCTCCCAAGATGCGAGAATTGGACCGTTCAAAATACTGTTGAAGCCACAGCAGTCATGGCATAGAACCAATTCCTTCCTAAAAGGAGGTTATAATCCAAAGGGGAATCTACCACTTCTACTTGGATAGAAATGGTTTTGCCCCCCAGATCAACCGTGAGGGTTGATATGAGACCATGGGGTTGGAAACCCCGTCCATCAAAGGCTTTAAGGGTCGTAGGTGATGTAACAAGCTCAGGAGAGCCAAGAGCTTTCCAACAAGTCAAAGATAACACCAAGGTCGAAGCTCCTTCATCTAGTACCATTCAAAAGACTTTCTTTCCCACTACTTTCGTAATGATATGAAAAGCAAGTTTATGCGGTAATCTATGTTTATATTTCTCAACATTGAATTGAATCAAGTTAGTGTTATCCAGGTCTACAGCTCCTAAAGCTGTCAACAAGTTCTTGCGCTGTGTGGGGCAACTTTGGAGTACGTCTAGGGTAGACATCGCACAAGTTTCCTGAGCGAGATCTTCAACCACATTATAGAATTGAGCAGCTTGGGAATTGGGATTAAAGACAGCCTTCCGAAGAGTACTCTTTGGTGGGCGTAAAATCATGTCAAGAGTAGGCTTCTCAATATACAAGGGAATAGTAGATGAGGATTCCAGAGAAATAGTAGAGGGAGCTTTCCCTGAAGAAGATTGATCTTCTTTCTTATCTACGGGTTTATCATAATTCTGGCTTCAAGTTTGTTGATGGATGGTATCTAAGGACATCATACAAATTTCCTCCGATGAACTAGAGTTACCCTGGTTAGACATGTGGTCTACCAGTTGTTGTTGAGAGGGAAAGGGATCCGTAAGTACTACAGGTGCAGCATTAGACTTCAGAAACTAGGAGATTCCGTCCCGATGGGGACACTCCTTTGAAAAATGGTCACCATCACATAACAAACAAGGATATTTAGCCATCATTTTCCCTTTGTCGTTGTCATTATTGGTTGATCGTGGGGTCTCCTGTTGGTTTGTAGGTTTTTTATTTTGATTTTTACCTTTCTTTTTATTACCCGAGGTTTGAGTACTTTGAATAGAATTGACATTGGCATAAACCTTAGGAGTCGAAGGAGTCGTGGTTTGGGTTTTCTTGGTAGGTTTCGCTATGGATGGGGACTGGATTGAACCATCAATCCCATCAATAGGTACTTTTGCTGGTGGATTGGCAGGGTTAGTGCTGGGGTGAGGAGCTTGAGGAATCATGTCATAAAGAGTCCCGGACTGGGAATAGACCAAGTCTAGGTACTGAGTCTGACTAATAATCTTCTCTTCGGTAATGGTACCGCCCATGGACACATCTTGGGAAATAGGAGGCAACAAGGACTTAGTGAACCAATCAGCTAACAATTGATCCAGAATAGGGGCCTTAATAATCCTTCTCTGCCTTCTCCACTCATGAATATGGTTAGAAATGTGGGTGGAGGTGTTCTATCACAGAGAAGTTAAAAGATCAGTGCCCGTTTCATAACAAATAGGGAGCTGAAAGTGCGTAAGAAATACGGTTTCCAACGAGCCAAAATCCACAAAAGAATGTTGTGGAGGTTTGATGTACCACTTCGCGGCCATATCGATCAAAGTTCATTGAAAGAGTTGTAACCGAACGGAATCATCCATGAGGGAGTTCGAGGAACACCACAAATGAAAATTCATAACATGGTTTCATGGATCTTCACGCTACTTCCCATCGAATTTTAGAATATCCAATGGTAACTTTACCAGAATGGGAGGCCACAAGGGATTGTGTTGAATGGGATCATTAATCAACTTGGACAAATCAGGCAAGTCCAAAGTTGCTAGGAAAGGTGACTGTCTATTGGGTTGCACATACTAGTAATATTGATATGGCATATAATTCCCAGTAGGGCCATAGGTAGACTAATAAATAGGTTGTTGTGAGGAAGAACCACCAGAGGATCCACCCATGGGGGGTTGATTTCTAGAATTAGGACTGGTAGGACCACCAAGGCCTCCAGAAGGAGGACCGCCAGAGCCACCGGGACTGCTAGGACCACCGGGACCACCAGGACCACTAGGACCACTAGAAGGAGGACCACTAGACCCTTCGGAGCCTCCAAGAGGTGGTAAAACTCCAGAGCCACTGAAACCACTAGGTGGAGGGCCACCAGACCCTCCAGACCCATAAGGAGGAAAGCCACCAGGTCCCCCAAGACCACTAGGACCTCTAGGACCATGAGGAGGAAAATTTACAGATCCTCCAGGACCACTAGGTCCCCTAGGGGGAGGACCTCCATAATGTGGTCCTCTCGTACCTCCCGCAGTATGTATAGGTATCCCTCCCATAGCTGGCATGAAAGACTAGTTGGGTTGCCCCCATGGCATAAAAGTGTTACTAGGGTATGGAATTCTAGCATAAGGCATTCCTGTAGGATTAGATGGATGATTACCTATAGGTATTTGATAACCATAACCACTATAAGATTGAATGCTAACAGGTTGTGCCCCCAAGGGTTGACCTGAACTAGATGGGCGATTTACCACATTAGTGTGGGTGGGAGGGACAAAAAATGTAGATGTTTCTATGTTAGAGGTATGCCCTTGACTAGGTACAACTTTGGTATTAGATAACATAGGTTGTGTTGATGGTTTCCCCCTAGCATTCAAAGGTACTAACGAAACAGGAATTGAAAGTTGGGCCCTAGATGAAAAAGAGCTGGGAGGATTTGGAACAGACATAACATAAGAGGTGAGAAGGGTGGAAATTTGACCTGGGCTGCGGGTTGTTAATGGACGATCTATAATTGGTTCAATAGGTCTCATAGAATCGGCTAGTGAATGATATCCCATAGGAAGGGATGTGGAACATACTGGTGTAGAGCCTAATAGGTTATCAATTTGATTTTCTACCTCCTGTGCACGGAAAATAGTAGCACGGTATTTCCTACATTCTTCTTCAATCTCGAGAGAACTTACATGGGTGCCAAATGAGGCAATGGCCTATCCAATAGGTGTCTCCCAAAAAGGAGCATTAGGACCAAAGTATGGAAGGGTATCATCAACATGACCTTCCAAGGGAGGATGGAACGATGGATCTTCCCGGGAAGGCTGTTGGACCAAGGGAGGCGAGTGTGAAGAATATGGTACTCCACTTTCCACAACCACATTATCTCCCACTTGGGTGGTGGTAGCAGCTCCTTGGTTGATAACTTCCATTGGATTTTCTCCTGAAATAGGAATAAAATCAGGTGGCAAGCCCCGTACTCTTCTGGACTATCTTAACTCAGCTAGTTTGTATAGTTCCTATCTAACCTAGGGTCTAAAAATCTAGAGAAACACACCAAAAGACTTCCCTACTCAAACTATAGGTCAAAACAAGCAGACTTAAAATGACAGGAGGAGTTCAAAAGTCAGGTCTCTCACTAGGATTGTCAAGAAGCTGCCACTCGCAATATACCTCGAGGGTACGTGCGTAGTAATATCCCCGAATGTTGTTTTCAATGTATAGCTCCAAACAAGATGGTCAAAGGGCTTTTATCATATAGATAAGGTACCCTGGTGGGGTCTTCCAATATACTCAAGGTATGTGGGAGTTTGAATCGGTAGTAGTGCTATCTAATGCATAACCATACACAAGGGGCCTTCTGATAGACAATCGAGTACTTGAAGTACCTTTCTATATACCTCAAGGGTATGTGAAAGGCCGTTCGATATATCGACAATATGTGGAAGAACCTCGAAAGTCCCGGAATGTAATGCTGACAAATAATGACAGCTCCTACGTTTTACGATACCTGAACACGTCTCTAGCCTATCACTCAAGTTACTACGTAAGTTTTAACCTACAACTACCATTAATTTTAACTTGTACAGTTAGGTGAATGCATGATGTTTTGACAAAAAAGTAAAACCATGCAATATGCTTGTGCAAATGTTCACTTTACCATTCAGTATGCCTACTTACGGGAGGGAAGATAGTGTTTTTCGTTTTGTTTCAAAACCAAAAATCATTCCAATCAACAGTCATGAACATCAAATCAAAGACAAGCAAACACTTTTACAAACCAAATTCTTCTTTTCGAAATCAAATGAGAAGGGTGAGAATCTCTTTTCCTAAAAGAACAACACCAAGAACACCTATATGCCAATGCACTCTAACTTTTCAAATTTCTCAAAAACATAAGCAAATCTAACTTCAAACTACCATTTTTTTATAGTTTGATTGAGATAGTCCTATATGCATGAGAGATGAAATATCATAAAGGTCCTGAAAGCTTGTAAAGCCAATCAAAAAACCCAAATCCAACGGTCAAATATGATGTCCTAATCTCAAGAAAAACTTTTATTTTTTGAAGGAAAGAAAAAGAAGTTTACTATGCAAGCAAGAAATGAAATCTAGAAGCTAATCTAGTGTTCTTCTTTCAGTATATGCAACGAAAAGAGACTTCAATGAGCACCCTAACTTTCAGAAAACAAGAAATCCTTCTTTAAGCACAACCAACAAGCAAGAAGCAGATGAACAATCAAAAAGACTAAATAAACTTTTGAAATTCCACTCAAATCAATCTTAAACCATCAAAGTAGCAAGCCACACACATCAGATTCAATAACACAGTCGTGATAACATAACTTAAAGCAATCAAAATTCCAAATTTTTGAAAAAGAAAAATGAGGAAAAAGAGTTTTGGACTAATGCCTACCTGGCACCGTGCTTCATAGGTGTTGACAGAGCATTTCCAAGACAACACCACTCCTTGCAAACCAGATACAGGCAGTGGCACCTCTTACTGCTCACTATGTTCAGGCGGTGGCACCGCTCCTCGTACAAAGCCTGGACGCAGTTCCCTGTAGATGGCCAAAACAAAAAAGATAACAATGGATCAAATCAGAAAAGACTAGATCAAGGAAAATACTGTCGAATTGAATGTGGTAACAGAGCATGAAAGACTCAAATGAATCAAATCTGAACAGATCTAGAAATTTCAAACCCAAATGATACAAATCAGAAAGTAGATATGACTGAAAAGAGTTGAAGAAAATGGATCATGGATTAAGATAAGAGTTGCAGACTAAGGAAGATGAGAACAACTGAATACTTTACTCCCCAGCGGAGTCACTAGATTTGTTAGCTGGAATATTTCACCTCCTGCAGACAACAAGGTGTTCCACTGGTCTGAATGGTTCATATCTAGAACAAATAGAGGACATAGGTTGAAGACTCTCCCTAGACACTCTAGATATTTGGAATAAAAGGCTTTGACAGTTCAGCTGTGTACCTACAAAAATCTCAACACGAAATGAATTGAAGCAACCAAACTATGATCTACTAATCTATGCTAGTGACTAAGGAATCTAGCAACATATATATGCAAAATCACAACAACAACATCATATGTGGCACAGAAATCAACTTGCATTAGAAATATGAAGAAGTTTACAACCAAGCCTTAGTGTTTCCATGCATCTCCATGAAACTAGCTCTTCATCCCCAAAATCTCTGAATCTAGCTCTCTATGCTCTCTCCAAATGATCTTGGGCCAAGAATCAATCCAATAGCATAACAATACCTTCTATGTTCCCTCCTCAACCATGGCTATGAGATCATATTTATAGGGATTTAATGGATAGAGATGGTTGAGAAATTAGTGGGTGAGGTGGCCTATAAGATCCTAGTATGAGGGGTCTCGAGCTCAACCAACCCACAACAGTAGGGATAAGGTAGTACATGAGGCTCATCATCTAGAAGCCTTGAGAAACTTCTCTTTTTCCCTTTTTACCTACGGTACCGTGCTTCTCCTTCTATGACAGAGTGGTTCTGGTAATAACCGCCTATGGACCAAGGGCAATGGGTGGTGGCACCACTTGTGGACAACCGATGAAAGGCGGTGCGAGAAGGGGTATCGCTCCTGGATAAAGGGGCATGCGCGGTGCTAGGAATTTGTATGACAGATTGATAAAAAACCATTTACTTTCCACTCTAGAAGCTGGGATTTAGGGAAATTAGATATGTCAAATATCTTATCACATGATGGTGACAGGATTTTGGTATAACAAAGGGCCAACCAGAACAAGCTTTGGTTCATGACTCGGTAGAACCAAATGAGCTTTGGCATAGAAGGCTTGCACACAAATTTGCTTGACAACATAAGATCTTAGGAGATGCTATAGTTTGTGCTAGGATTCTCTTTCGCAGTTTTGTGGTGGTAGTCACATAGAAAATATCCTAGTAGATCCTATAGTCTATGCTAGGATTCTCTTTTAAGGTTTTTGTGACAGTCACATGTAAAAGATCCTTGGAGATCCTATAGTCTGTGATAGGATGCTCTTTCAAGGTTTTGTTGACACATGTAATCATCCCTGAGGATTCCATAGTATGGCCAAAGATGATGAAGACCTACAGAAGCCATTCTCTAGGCGAAAGGAGGCACCTGGTCAGTTACCAGGAAATTGATTCAATCTAGGACTGAAGCTCAGCTTAGTGCTAAAAGTCCATTCTCTGGGAGAATGAATGCACATGGTCAGTTACCAAGAATTTGTTTAAGTCTGGGACTGATAATCAACCTAGATCTGAGATCCATTCTTTGAGAACGAAAGATGTAAGTGTTGGGCGAGCCATTCTGACATGGTTCTTGGATGGGTTTCTCTCATGGTTAGATATTTACATTTGAGGTTCTCATTTCAAAATGACTAATCACACCAGCTTGATGACAAGCTTGGTGAAACTGTCAAATTCCAACCATGGAAGTATTGGATCTCAGTGGTTATTGAAGAAAATGAAATTGGACACCTAAATAAGTGGAAAGGTTCCAATTCTAGAGGGAGATGAGGCTAAAAGCCTTACACAAGAAGAACTTCGTCAAGGCCAAGAAAACCATTGCAGATTCAATTAAGGATCACCTTATACCACAAGTGTCTTTCCTAAAGACACCTAAATAGATGTTTTTATTCCTTGACCAAGCTATTTGAAGGGATGAACATAAATTGAAATATCACTTCAAGAAACCAGTTGAAGAATGTGAATATCTAGAATGCAGAGACCATACAGTCATAGTTTACAAGGGTCTCTCAAATCAAAGAACAAATTGAAGCAGTGAAAGAAGAACTAGAGAATGAAGACGTTTTGATAACCACCTTGAATAGCCTCGTAGGATCATGGGATTCATTCATTGAAGGAATGTGTGATAGAAGGAAGTGATTACTTTCAGCAAATTCTGGGAAGAGCACATACAAGAAGAAGCTCGACTCATAATAAGAGAAAAGAAGATGGGAGCAACTGAATATCAGTATTTCACGATTCAAAGAAGATACCTCAAGAGATCAGGAATATGAAGCACTAAATTCTTCAAGAAACTCTTATCCATCTTAAGAATTTGGATAAGAAATGATAATGTTATGAATGAAGAAGATGGTGAAGCAAAAAGGAGTCTACCCACAAAACAAATAAAGACAAGTATTCAATTTTAATTTTGATGATATTGTTTTGTTATGCATTTATTTATATTTAGTTGATGTGTTATGCATGATAGAATGTTTGCATTAATAACAGTATACTACTAATATGCATGTGATGGGTAAGTAGCTCATGGTGCTATACAACTCTCCATTGCTACTTATCTAGAATGAAACCTCTTTTCCGACATATTGGATTAGTGCACAATCTCAACGATGTCTTGGTAGAGTGTTGAGGCCTGGAAATTCTCATGGGACAACAGTAAGGGATTCTCCCCAATCAACGTTCTCAACTAGCCCGTTGACTGTTTGGTGTAGGGAATCCGTTCGGTTTGCGGTCCGGCTACCGTAGGTCAAAGTAACAAAACAAGGCTTTTATCGGTTGCGGCCTGGTCCACCGAGTTTTTCGTATTTTTGACTTAATGTATGAGATGCATATACCTGATTAACCATGCAGGGTGATGAGGATGCAGGAGCAGTCACAATGTGATGCGCAGGTTTTTACCTCTCGTCTTAAGGCTCACATGCATTTATATCACATATGCAGTAATGAAATGAACTAACTATCTATCTATCTACCTATCCCCGGGGAGCCAAAATATGATTTATTTATGAGTAATGTGAATTATTCATGCGTTATAAACAAAAATTACAGGTAGCTGATATTCTTATCTACAACACATGAAAGATTAAATATATTTCGACAATCAGATAGCCAACTATTTCATAAGCAGCATACATTACTCATAGTGACATTTCCACAAAATGAACCAGAAATCATCTAAACAAGAACGTAGGTTCAGAGAGTTAGAACGATCTCACGGTTGATGGACAAAAAATGGAAAACAAAATAGTTCATCTTTCAATCATCCACAACATAACATTTGGAAATTCCACCAATCTTTCTCCAGTAGGCAAACCATATTTCTTTATTGCAAAGAGAAATAGTTCTTCTTACAATATTGCTTTCTAGTCTAACTGGGAAAAAGGCTCTCTCCCTTCTTAGTCTATTACATTTATACAAAAGGGTGAGATGGTTGGGCTGCCCAAAGTAACCTTTGGGCTTCCAAAATCTTGATTTCCCATCATTTACTTTCCCTTAACAATTTACAAAAGTGTTACAAAATACAAAAGCGACCACTCCTTTATGAAGAAGGCCCCACTTGGGTGTGAAGGAATTTCTTCCGTTTTGAGGCTTCAGTGGAAATGCCCTCAAATGCGCAGGGTTCCAAGAACTGGATATTGATTTCAAATTTCTCATCCTAGTTCTCTATAGCCTCCACTCTGGCTGCGCTCAACCGAAGTTGGTCCTACAAAAGCTGTACACTAACTGCTGAATGGCCCACTTCACTTCTCAGCATCTGGTCATCAATGGCCTTGATGCGTTGCACTCTTGCTTCTTCTTCCTGGTGCCTTTTCTGTAACATCTCCATAAACGAATTGTGGTCTGGGAAATCATCCAGCCTCTGCTCGGCTTCTACTTGGCACTGGTTGTATGTGATGAGGACTCTCCTAAAAAATTCCGTACAGGCTCCCTTCATCTTCTTGTCTGTTTTCTTGAAATCCTCAGCGGTGTTAATAGCAAATTCTACTAAGTCGTAATCCCGCTTGAGGGCTTGTTTATCTTTTGATGGCAGCTCTGTTGGAGTTTCCTCATTGTTCTCCAACCTCACCATTCTTGCAGTCAGGACCTTGAGGACATCCTGAGATCTGTCCACAAAATAATATGCAGTTTCCAAGATTTCATCCAGTCTGCCATCGATCTGTAGCACTCTACATCTCTCATCTTCAACAGTAGTCTGTAACTGTAGCATCTTGGTCTTTTGGGCCAAGACGTGCTCTTTGAATGGCTGGAGGTTAACCTATTGTTCTCTTGCTTCCTCCAGAGCAGTTGTTGAAGAAGAAACTTGTTCTTGATGTTCATTTCTCAGTTGTTGGGTATGCACCATATTGGCTTCCAGAAGGATCTTTTGCTGCTCTTCTAGTTCCTCCACCTTTTCCAGTAGTTGTTCCTTTTCAGTTCTTAACTCTTGATATTCTTTCTGTACTCTCTCTAGAGACTCCTGTGTTGTTTCCAGAACTTGTATTTCTCCTTGGAGGGCCTGTACTTCAGCTCTTGAGGATTTCATTTCCCTTTGCATATCTTCATATTTCCTCTTGAGCCTATTGCTTTCTTCCATCTCTTTCCTCAATGTGTCTTTTAATTGGGTAGAGGATTTCTTGGACTACCCCAAGTCAGTTATCACCTTGTCCATGTTATCTTCTGAGGTGTGGAGAAGTGCAGTCCCAGCTCTCAGGGTGAGCCTTGGATCTTGGTCTGTTCCTAACATAACAGTCGTATCCGTTATCATTTTGCCAGGCATATTTCCTGCTTCTACTTTCCTCTCTGTCCTCTTAATTATTCTCTTTGATGCCCTATCATAATAAACAGTGTTGAAATCAGGAATTTCTTCTCCCTTTTTCTACACAAAGGGGGCCAGCTTGAGAGTGGGGACCATGGGTGTGCTGGCAACAGGTACTTGTGGGTCCTGGGCCTCGGGGTCCTCAACATCTTGGGTCTGCCCGCTAGCTATGTCAGAAGCTGACTGTTCTGTCTCAGTCTGGGTCAGCTTCAACCTCTATGCCTCCTGCTTTTGCAGCTCCTCATCGAACTTTCTCTTCATTTCTTCAGCTGCTTTTCTAGCTGCTTCTTCTGCCTCTTTAGCTGCTTCCTGGACTTTCTCAGCTGCTTCTTCTGCTGCTTTTATTTTCCCTTCTTCTTTAGTATGCAGCCATTCTACAGCTTCTTTTTCCAACCTCTGAGCTTCTTCATTTCTCCTTTTGGCTTCTTCCTCAGCCTTAGCCTGTTCATCCCCCTTCCCACCTTTGGTGGTGATCTTCTTCGTGAATCTCCTCTTCAGTGCTATCATGTTCAGGGAATTTCGGAAGACAGATTCATCCCTATCAAAATGGTGGGTATATTCAAAATGCACCTTGTTTTCCTTACAATGCTCCGCAACTTTACCATGGGAGTCATTCCTGTGGTAGGGCATCTCACCAAAGTGGAACTTCTCTAGCTCCTCTACGAATTCACCAGCTTGTTTCACCTTAGTGAACCTGTAACTTCCTAGTCTGAAGGGCAAGGGAGGATAAGCAGTCTTCTTATGCTCGAACAGGAAGCTGCCTATTCCATCCAGGAACACTTCTCTGACTGCCTCCTTATGGAAAATGTAATCAGTTGCGTATTTTGGCAGTAGGGAATGTGCTCTCGAGCCTCCAAACATTCTAAAGTACATGCCATGTTCGGTTAAATAGTAGTTTTCATAATCTTGTATCACTTGCATGGCCTCATCCGACATACAATCACACTCTTTCCGGAAAATGAGTGTGTATAGTGGCATAATGAAGTGCTCACAGACTTCTTTGTAATGGTTGTGGTACTGGTGTGCCCACAATGGTCTATAAGCGGCATAGACAAGCATTCTTTCCCTGTCCCAAATGCACCTGAGACCAGGGAAAGGCTGGTTGCATAATATACAATCTATGAGTATTGAACTCATATAAAATTCAGACCTTTTTCTGGGACTCTCCTTCCAAGGCTGATGCCAAGCAAGAAGAAAGACTGCTTGATGCAAGGTTGGCCCGGTTGAAGATTGTCCCTTGGGTTGCCACATGAAAAATGATGGGTATCCACTCTAGCTTGAAGAATCTGCCATGAGCTCTCCCAAAGATCCTATTAAGAATCAGAGCTATAAATCTGTAGGGAGCCCTCAAGATCGCTGTATCATACTCACCCGTGGGTCTGTATCGGTAATGTTTTGCCTGCAACAACATTCTCTTAAGAGTCTCTACCAGGTCCATTCTAATGCTATTCAGCCAATCATCAGATAAGAATACTTGGGCTTCTGGCAGGTGATAACCCAATGCCACATATCCAGGGCTAAATGCAGCATAGCCCTGTCTTTCAACATTTTCCAGAATCATTGTGGTTACATCTGCCTGGGGCAGAATCCATCCAATTACCTCAGAGCATGGGAACAGCTCTGGCCTGGTGGCAACCTTCATAAGGGAAGATCTTTCAATGTTTGCATATATGGACTCTTGTTCTAAGCCCATGTCGGGAACTTCTCTTCAGGTAATCAGTCTATAGATTTCCCCCCACTGGTATTCAGGTTCCAAGCCAAAAATGCATTTAGTGTCTTCATATACGTATTCTGTCTTGGTGACCACTTCTACTTCTGGCTCTTCTTCGACCATAGGGGCCTTCTTCTTTTGTCTCTTTGACATTGTGAGCTCGAATTCTTCCTGCCACATATAACATTGTAACATTAAGCAATTCCAGTTGCAGACACTTATATGACAATGTGCAGCGTTTTACGTCTTTTATGTGTATCATGACAGCAATTAGTTAATGAAGCTAACATATGTGTATGACCTTACTAACAGAGCTATTGAAACATGATGCGCATTGTTCAGTGAATTAGTCTATGTATAACATGATTGAAAATAGTTATATGTAGTAATATTATGCAAGCTACCACTGTTTGCCAATACCAAACATTTCTCACAATGCAATCGAATGGAAAAACATCTATATTATCGCGAAGAAAACTCCCACTCTCTGCGGGTGCCATTAGCAAAACACTTCGTGGGACAGATAGGGGAAAATTATGCAAGCCCTCAAATGAAGCTTTCAACACCACTACCCTTGCGACTTCTAGTTAACAAACTAAACGCCGCGACACATCCCCTTCATAGGTTAGGGTTTAAAATATAACTACGCGCAGAACAATGCGGCTAAATGCTGGCTATTCCAGGATGCGGGTTTCTAGGGCACGTTTGATCAAAGGAAAACCCCCAGTGCAACCTATGGTACAGAATTATGCATCGCAGTACACCCTTTTCCCCGGCTCGGGCTCGAAACTGAGCGAGAA
>LPNX010197881.1:632893-660227 GCA_001517045.1 Pseudotsuga menziesii | reverse complement strand
AACCCCCCCCCCCCCCCCTGCAAACCTATCTTTACATACAGGGTGGCTTGGCATAGATGGCATAACAGCCACCTGCACCAAACCCCCATCCACTATGTGCGAGGTTGCAAACGGAAAGCCGTGGGAAAAATACTGGTTCGGGGTTAAAATGCCCCACCCCATGGTCAAAAGGATAAAAACTCCACCTGTATAGGCATCTAATTGAATGGGACGAGGAAGACAGCCGGGGAAGCAAACCATCATAGAAAACCACCAATAGTTCAAACAGAAAGGGAAAAATGAAGAGCATACCTGGAAATACGGCGAGTATGGCGAGTCGACGATGGTCAGGATTCCACAATTGACACCTGGATGTAGGTACACCGACCGAGGGGTCCTTCACTAGCTTGAGAACATGATAGCACAACAATGACAATGCTTGACAGTCGAAAACAACAATAGAATAATCCAACAACTCGACTCCGTTTATATACACACGGCCAAACCTTAGCAGCGGGTAAAAGATCGCATGGCGGACTGCCTTTGGGTCGGAAGTTGAAATCCAACATCCTTCCACAATGGCGGACGGCCAGAGCGTTAATCCATCCGTGGAAATATGCATGGCAGGAAAACTTAAAAATAAGACGCCGGAGAGTTTTCTAATCGGAGGTCGAAAGTAAACTTCGGTCCGCAACGGCGGAAGTCCAAAACGCGAAGTCATCTGCGAAGACACATAGCAAGGAAAACATCGGACTGCGGAGAGTTTTATAATCAGAGGTTGAGAGCAATCGTCCTTCCGCAACGGTGGACGGCCAAAGCAAAAATCTTTCCGCAACAACGGGGATAATCGAGAGTCAAGCCTGAATCGGAAGAAAACGATTAACACGTCGGCAAGATCGACGCTTCCTTCATCCGCAATGGTGGAACCGTTGAGCATTCCATCGTCCGCAATGGGACTTAAACCAAAAGCAATAATACTTAAAGGCTGAAAAAATTTATAGCTTTGGCAGCCGCGACGGCGGAAAAGAGAAGACCTCAGGAAAGCGACTAAAGGCTGACGCATCGGCTGGCGGATCGCTTTTACACATCGGGCGTTAAACCTTTTTGGGAGCCGCAACAGCGGAAGAAAATAATCAGAAAAACTTTTGATGCAAAACCAAAAGGCATCCAACATGAAAACAAAGAAATCGGAAAAAAAAAAATCGAAGTCAAACCGAAAATCTGTCCGCAACAGCAGAAGAAGAAGTGACAATGGTTCCGATACAAAACCAAATCCCAGCCGATTTCGCGAACCGAATCGGGAGAAAAGTCGAAGTTAAAACCAAACATCCATCCGCAATGGTGGAGAAAAACGTGACCAAAACCTTCCGACATAAACCCAAAAATCAGCCGATGTGAAAGGCCGACGGATCGGAAGACGAAAACGCAGACTCACCCGCAACGGTGGAAGACGAAAACAAAGACTCACCCACAATGGCGGAAGATCAAAACAAAATACCTTCCGATCCAGACAGGATTCAAATGCAATTAAAGGAAAATGATGAAGGTTTGATCAATCATTGAAATTCTTAATCATTTTAGAAAATTGGAAAACGGCTGTAGATCAATCCAAGCATAAGCAAGTCTTTCTGAAACGTTCTCAAACCAAATCCAAGAAGACGATCAAACTAATTCAAGCAAAAGGAGGGTCCTAAATTTTTTTGGAATTTTGGGGAATTTGTTGCAGCTGCAACAATTGGCGACTACTTGGTGAACCCCATATTTCTGGATTAACTCCTTCCCAGTGAAAGACCATCTGAATAAAAGTTGAAATCTTCCAGATGTTTGTATCTTTGGGCTGGCCAACTTAAGCATTTAAACCATTGAGAAGTAGTCTATTCTTTGGGAAATGGTAACATTAGAAATATTGCAAGTCTGAATAACTCTTTTGAGGCCAAATAAGTGAGGTTTATTTTGCCTCTCCTTAGGTAGTTTCCAGCTTGGACACCACAGGATTGTAACAGATAGTAAACAGTATTATCCTTTTATTCCTCATTCCCATGCCAACTACACTTTTGTGGCTTTTGAAATTTAGTTCCTTTGATATGAGTCCTCCTGCATGCCTTTCTTACTGAATTTTAATTCAGGATCCTCTATCCCATAGTGTCCTTTTTTGGGAACAGTGTACTTCATATTTCAGTTCACGGATGGAGAGGATCTTGTGGCAATTTAGTACTTCATGCTTTGATACTTTTCTTTGATATGTATTGTTTTTCTTTAAGGAGTTTTGACTCTTGATATATTTTTGCTTTTCTGAAATTATGGCATGGGATCATTTATATATGATATACTGTTTACTCTGCTTCCTTTCCGTGGGTCTTTTACTGTCACCCCCTTGGATATTTAAGATGTGAAATGGATGGAGCCTCGAAATAGTATTCCATACCTCTTTTACTTCTGAGTTATTTACAGGGGTTACGTAAGACTTCAATGAATGCATTTCCAGTTAGGAACACTGCTACTAGAAGACATTCTATACTTTAAACCACAGTCTTTCTCTCAAGATTTCAGTTAATAAAGAACCCTGATGTTTCCATTGCAACCAAAAGTTTGCCTCTTTATTCGAAACCAAAAGAAATGCTAGCAGAGCAATAAAATAAAAAAGCATCAAATCAAATAATCAAAAGAAAAAGCATCAAAGCATTAAAGAACACAAAACAATTTATTTATGTACAAAGCAAAAAGAAAGAAAAATTTCTCCCACTCCTGAAAAAATTTAAATCTAGATAGCTAAAGGGTGGGCTGGATCATAGACATGAGATATCTAACCATGGTCTAGCTGGGCTAGTTTTGAAACTAAACACATGTCTACTATCCTACAATCCTCTCTTACAGCCTGAAGAAGTTGAAGGAGTTCAGGCTGAGTTTCAGTCATAGAACTGGCCTTGCTTGAGGTATGATGTCTTATCTTACACTCAGTCAGATAGTTTCCCAGGACAGAATCAGCAGATTCATTTCCTTCCCCTAGCTTAGTGACAGTGTACTTCATATAAGGCTCTCTCAAAATCTTAACCTTATTTGGGGTACCTGTGAGAGGAAACAATAAATGAGACCAGTCCGAAGCAAAATAGCCTTTTAACCTGGCAGACCAATCTCTGTTGAGAATAAGCCCATATCCACTAGGCATGTCAGCCACAATGATGTCAATAAATTAACAAATCTTGTTGTTTGCAGACAAGCAAATGAGGACATTTTTCATTTCTCCCACTACTTTAACACCTGAGCTGTCTAATTGCGTTACTTCACAAAATGTGGACTCTGGCTTTCCCTTAATATTTTTGCAAATCTCCAGAGGCATAACATTTACCGCTGATCCAGAATCTACCAAGCAATTATGCACATCATGATTCAGCATTTCTAGGGTCAACAGAAAAGGTGGGGTATCAGCTTTATCTTCCCAACCTAGTTCTATGTCTTCTTCTCCTGGTTGGTTTTGAGTAGGAAAATCCTCTTCATGCTCTCCAATTTCATTAGTGTTTTCCTCACTAACACCTATCAGTTCTTCTACAGGTTTAACAGTCTCAGTGATTGGATCTGCCTCTTGGTTTAGGGTATTGGCTCTAGGTGTTTTGTCCTCAACCTTCACCTCTACTTTTTTCTTGACATTCTTTTGTAGACTTTTGATCTTTGAAATTGTCAAATATATATCCTTTGTCACTGTAGGTGTGCATTCAGTGTTGAGATCGCTCTCTTCAGTGTCAAACAGCGAGATAGCATTCCATGAAAGCATAGTGTCATTATCTTGTTTCTCCATAGCCTCATTTTTCTTCTCCTCCTTTCCACTGTTCTTGGTTTCTTTAGAATCTAGCAGCTGATTCATAACCAGTGTTATTGAATTCAACCATTGCGGGCACTTCTTTTCCGAATGAGGTTGTTGGTGAAAAGTGCAGAAATTATCACCCCCTACTTCTGTTATGTTTACTGATGGTAGATGTGGGGGAGGGACTTGCCATTGGTTGTTATCCTCTCTTTTTGGATAATAGGGTTTGTGAGTTTTCTGAGCTTCCCTCCCTTTCTCCAGGTCTATTATTCTATTGGATAGATTCTGCATCATTTTCAGCATTCCCTGATAATCATGTGAGTGATCCTCTTTAGGTTTAGACAGCAGTAAAGCTCTTCTCCCGGTAGTCTTCTCTTCAGGTAAGTCAAGGTAATCTTCTACACTTTCCATTTCAGCTTCTACCCTTCTTGCCTCTTCATAAGTCTCTACCAATGTAGGATTGGCTTTCATTTTAGTGAACATAGCTAACTCAGGTCCTAGGGTAGATGTATAATATTCAATTAAGACCTTGTCTGAGGGTCTGTCAGCTTCAGAAAAATTCTTTAGGTATAATGCAAATCTTTGAGTGAAATTATGTACCTTTTTCATTCTTCTCTTTTCTTAAAAAAACAAGACCTTTCATCAATGAGGCATGCGTCTTTTGGGCTATGTATTTACTCCTGAAAACCCTTTCGAAAGTGTTCCATTCTGGGATTGAGTTTGCGGGCAGGGCAAAGTACCATGAAGCAGCTGCCCCTTTCAAAGTATGAGGGAATAATCTACAGACAACATCTTCGTACTCCCCAGCCCTTAACCCTTCTACTGCTAAATAAAAACTCTGCAAGTGATCATCTACGGCAATCTTTTCCTCAGGGTCAAACTTAGGAAGCAGCTTATCAAAACCCTGAGGTAAGTTATGCAATGGAGGCATGAGGTTCAAAGGTGATCTAGCTATCCAAGCAGGTAATGGGTTGGGCTGGTTCACAATCACACCATCCATGAGTACAGGAAAAAGAACAAAATCTGAGGAAAGAGCAACGTAGGATGAGAACAGGATTTCTTACTTCAAAGGTATAACCGAAACCTGTAAGTACTTGGGTCAGGCTAAAAGCTTCAAATATCTGCTGGTAAGGTAATCTTGGGAAAACTAAGTTTCCACGGCCAGCCATTCACTGGTGGCCCTCCTTCTAGTGCCAAAACTGTTGAGGCCTAGAAATTCTCAGGAAACAACAGTAAGGGATTCTCCCCAGTCAACATACCCAACTAGCCCGTTGACTGTTTGGTGTAGGGAATCCATCCGGTTTGCGGTCCGGCTACCGTAGGTCAAAGTAACAAAACAAGGCCTTTACCGGTTGCAGCCCGGTCCACCGATTTTTTCGTATTTTTGACTTAATGTATGAGATGCATATACCTAATTAACCATGCAGGGTGACGAGGATGCAGGATCAGTCACAATGTGATGCGTAGGTTTTTACCTCTCGTCTTAAGGCTCACATGCATTTATATCACATATGCAGTAATGAAATGAACTAACTATCTATCTATCTACCTATCCCCGGGAAGCCAAAATATGATTTATTTATGAGTAATGTGAATTATTCATGCGTTATAAACAGAAATTACAGGTAGCTGATATTCTTATCTACAACACATGAAAGATTAAAGATATTTCAACAATCAGATAGCCAACTGTTTCATAAGCAGCATACATTACTCATAGTGACATTTCCACAAAATGAACCAGAAATCATCTAAACAAGAACATAGGTTCAGAGAGTTAGAATGATCTCACGGTTGATGGACAAAAAATGGAAAACAAAATAGTTCATCTTTCAGTCATCCACAGCATAACATTTGGAAATTCCACCAATCTTTCTCCAGCAGGAAAACCATATTTCTTTATTGCAAAGAGAAATAGTTCTTACAATATTGCTTTCTAGTCTAACTGGGAAAAAGCCTCTCTCCCTTCTTAGTCTATTACATTTATACAAAAGGGTGAGATGGTTGGGCTGCCCAAAGTAACCTTTGGGCTTCCCAACTCTTGATTTCCCATCGTTTACTTTCCCTTAACGATTTACAAAAGTGTTACAAAATACAAAAGCGACCACTCCTTTATGAAGAAGGCCCCACTTGGGTGTGAAGGAATTTCTTCCGTTTCGAGGCTTCAGTGGAAATGCCCTCAAATGCACAGGGTTCCAAGAACTGGATATTGATTTCAAATTTCTCAACCTGGTTCTCTATAGCCTCCACTCTGGTTGCGCTCAACCGAAGTTGGTCCTCCAAAAGCTGTACACTAATTGCTGAATGGCCCACTTCACTTCTCAGCATCTGGTCATCAATGGCCTTGATGCGTTGCACTCTTGCTTCTTCTTCCTGATGCCTTTTCTGTAACATCTCCATAAATGAATTGTGGTCTGGGAAATCATCCAGCCTCTGCTCGGCTTCTACTTGGCACCAGTTGTATGTGATGAGGACTCTCCTAAAAAATTTCATACAGGCTCCCTTCATCGTCTTGACTGTTTTCTTGAAGTCCTCAACAGTGTTAATAGAAAATTCTACTAAGTCGTAATCCCGCTTGAGGGCTTGTTTATCTTTTGATGGAAGCTCTGCTGGAGTTTCCTCATTGTTCTCCAACCTCACCATTCTTGCAGTCAGGATCTTGAGGACATCCTGAGATCTGTCCACAAAATAAGATGTAGTTTCGAAGATTTCTTCCAGTCTGCCATCGATCTGCAGCACTCTACATCTCTCATCTTCAACAGCAGTCTGTAACTGCAGCATCTTGGTCTTTTGGGCCAAGACGTGCTCTTTGAATGGGTCGAGTTTAACCTGTTGTTCTCTTTCTTCCTCCAGAGTAGTTGTTAAAGAAGAAACTTGTTCTTGATGTTCCTTTCTCAGTTCTTGGGTATGCAGCGTATTGGCTTCCAGAAGGATCTTTTGCTGCTCTTCTAGTTCCTCCACCTTTGCAAGTAGCTGTTCCTTTTCAATTCTTAACTCTTGATATTCTTTTTGTACTCTCTCTAGAGACTCCTGTGTTGTTTCTAGAACTTGTATTTCTCCTTGGAGGGCCTGTACTTCGGCTCTTGAGGATTTCATTTCCCTTTGCATATCTTCATATTTCCTCTTGAGCCTGTTGCTTTCTTCCCTCTCTTTCCTCAATGTGTCTTTTAACCGGGCAGAAGATTTCTTGGACTGCTCCAAGTCAGTTATCACCTTGTCGATGTTATCTTTTGAGGCGTGGAGAAGTGCAGTCCCAGCTCTCAGGGTGAGCCTTGGATCTTGGTCTGTTCCTAACATAATAGCCGTATCTGTTATCATTTTTCCAGGCATATTTCCTACTTCTACTTTCCTCTCTGTCCTCTTCATTATTCTCTTCCTTTCCCTATCATAATAAACAGTGTTGAAATCGGGAATTTCTTCTCCCTTTTTCTACACAAAGGGGACCAGCTTGAGAGTGGGGACCATGGGTGTGCTGGCAGCAGGTACTTGTGGGTCCTGGGCCTCGGGGTCCTCAACATCTTGGGTCTGCCCGCCAGCTATGTCAGAAGCTGACTGTTCTATCTCAGTCTAGGTCAGCTTCAACCTCTCTGCCTCCTGCTTTTGTAGCTCCTCATCAAGCTTTCTCTTTGTTTCTTCAGCTGCTTTTCTAGATGCTTCTTCTGCCTCTTTAGCTGCTTCCTGGGCTTTCTCAGCTGCTTCTTCTGCTACTTTTATTTTCCCTTCTTCTTTAGTATGCAGCCATTCTACAGCTTCTTTTTCCAACCTCTGAGCTTCTTCATTTCTCCTTTTGGCTTCTTCCTCAGCCTTAGCCTGTTCATCCCCCTTCCCACCTTTGGTGGTGATCTTCTTCGTGAATCTCCTCTTCAGTGCTATCATGTTCAGGGCATTTCGGAAGACAGATTCATCCCTATCAAAATGGTGGGTATATTCAAAATGCACCTTGTTTTCCTTACAATGCTCCGCAACTTTACCATGGGAGTCATTCCTGTGGTAGGGAATCTCACCAAAGTGGAACTTCTCTAGCTCCTCTACGAATTCACCAGCTTGTTTCACCTTAGTGAACCTGTAACTTCCTAGTCTGAAGGGCAAGGGAGGGTAAGCAGTCTTCTTATGCTCGAACAGGAAGCTGCCTATTCCATCCAGGAACACTTCTCTGACTGCCTCCTTATGGAAAATGTAATCAGTTGCGTATTTTGGCAGTAGGGAATGTGCTCTCGAGCCTCCAAACATTCTAAAGTACATGCCATGTTCGGTTAAATAGTAGTTTGCATAATCTTGTATCACTTGCATGGCCTCATCCGACATACAATCACACTCTTTCCGGAAAATGAGTGTGTATAGTGGCATAATGAAGTGCTCACAGACTTCTTTGTAATGGCTGTGGTACTGGTGTGCCCACAATGGTCTATAAGCGGCATAGACAAGCATTCTTTCCCTGTCCCAGATGCACTTGAGACCAGGGAAAGGCTGGTTGCATAATATACAATCTATGAGTATTGAACTCATATAAAATTCATACCTTTTCTGGGACTCTCCTTCCAAGGCTGATGCCAAGCAAGAAGAAAGACTGCTTGATACAAGGTTGGCCCGGTTGAAGATTGTCCCTTGGGTTGCCACATGAAAAATGATGGGTATCCACTCTAGCTTGAAGAATCTGCCATGAGCTCTCCCAAAGATCCTATTAAGCATCAGAGCTATAAATCTGTAGGGATCCCTCAAGCTCGCTGTATCATACTCACCCGTGGGTCTGTATCGGTAATGTTTTCCCTGCAATAGCATTCTCTTAAGAGTCTCTACCAGGTCTTTTCTAATGCTATTCAGCCAATCATCAGATAAGAATACTTGGGCTTCTGGAAGGTGATAAGCCAACGCCACATATCCAGGGCTAAATGCAGCATAGCCCTGTCTTTCAACATTTTCCAGAATCATTGTGGTTACATCTGCCCAGGGCAGAATCCAGCCAATTACCTCAGAGCATGGGAACAGCTTTGTCCTGGTGGCGACCTTCATAAGGGAATATCTTTCAATGTTTGCATTTATGGACTCTTCTTCTAATCCCATGTCAGGAACTTCTCTTCGGGTAATCAGTCTATATATTTCCCCCCACTGGTATTCAGGTTCCAAGCCAGAAATGCATTTAGTGTCTTCATATACGTATTCTGTCTTAGTGGCCACTTCTACTTCTGGCTCTTCTTCGACCACAGGGGCCTTCTTATTTTGTCTCTTTGACATTGTGAGCTCGAATTCTTCCTGCCACATATAACATTGTAACATTAAGCAATTCCAGTTGCAGACACGTATATGACAATGTGCAGCGTTTTACGTCTTTTATGTGTATCATGACAGCAATTACTTAACAAAGCTAACATATGTGTATGACCTTACTAACAGAGCTATTGAAACATGATGTGCATTGTTCAGTGAATTAGTCTATGTATAGCATGATTGAAAATAGTTATATGCAGTAAGATTATGCAAGCTACCACTGTTTGCCAATACCAAACATTTCTCACAATGCAATCGGATGTAAAAACATCTATATTATCGCGAAGAAAAGTCCCGCTCTCTGCGGGTGCCATTATCAAAACACTACGCAGGACAGATAGGGGAAAATTATGCAAGCCCTCAAATGAAGATTTCAACACCACTACCCTTGTGACTTCTAGTTAACAAACTAAACACCGCGACGCATCCCCTCCACAGGTTAGGGTTTAAAATATAACTACATGCGGAATAGTGCGGCTAAATACTGGCTATTCCAGGATGCGGGTTTCTAGGGCACGTTTGATCAAAGGAAAACCCCCAATGCAACCTATGGTGCAGAATTATGCATCGTGGTACACCCTCTGCCCTGGCCCGGGCTCGAAACTGAGCGAGAAATGGGTTGTGCGGGACCACGTAGGCAACAATGACTAGGGCTCGGGGATACAGGTAAAAGGGAAACCCCCCAAATACTACAGAAAACCACAAAACCCCCCCTGCAAACCTATCTTTACATACAGGGTGGCTTGGTGCAGACGGCATAACGACCGCCTGCACCAAACCCCCATCTACTACGCGCGAGGTTTCAAATGGAAAGCCATGAGAAAAATACTGCTTCGGGATTAAAATGCCCCACCCTATGGTCAAAAGGATAAAAAATCCACCTTTATAAGCGTCTAATTGAACGGGATGAGGAAGACGGCTGGGAAGCAAACCATCATAGAAAACCACCAACAGTTCAAATGGAAAGGGAAAAATGAAGAGCCTACCTAGCAATACGGCGAGTATGGCGAGTCGACGACGGTCAGGATTCCACAATTGCCACCTGGATGCAGGAACACCGAATGAGGTGTCCTTCACTAGCTTGAGAACACGACAGCGCGACAATGACAATGCTCGACAGTCGAAAACAATAATAGAATAATACAACAACTCGACTCCGTTTATATACACACTGCCAAACCTCAGCGGCGGGTAAAATATCGGACGGCGGACCGCCTTTGGGTCAGAAGTTGAAAGCCAACGTCCTTCCGCAACGGCGGATGGCCAGAGCATTAATCCATCTGCGGAAATATGCATGGCGGGAAAACTTAAAAATTGGACGCCGGAGAGTTTTCTAATCGGAGGTCAAAAGTAAACTTCGGTCCGCAACAGTGGAATTCCAAAACATGAAGTCATCCGTGAAGACACATAGCGAGGAAAACATCGGACGACAGAGAGTTTTGTAATCGGAGGTTGAGAGAAATCGTCCTTCTGCAATGGCGAACGGCCAAAGCGAAAATACTTCCGCAACGGCGGGGATAACCGGGAGTCAAGCCTGAATCGGAAGAAAATGATTAACACGTCGGCAAGATCGGCACTTCCTTCATCCACAACGGCGGAACCGTCGAGCATTCCAACGCCTGCAACGGGACTTAAACCGGAAGCAACAATACTTAAAGGCTCGAAAAATTTATAGCTCTGGCAGCCGCAACGGCGGAAAAGAGAAGACCTCAGGCAAGCAACTAAATGATGACGCGTCGGCTGGCGAATCGCTTTTACACATCAGGCGTTAAACCTTTTCGGGAGCCGGAACAGCAGAAGAAAATAATCAGAAAAACTTTCGATGCAAAACCAAAAGGCATTTGACATGAAAACAAAGAAATCGGAAAAAAAATAATCGAAGTCAAACTAAAAATCTGTCCGCAACGGCGAAAGAAGAAGTGACAATGGTTCTAATACAAAACCAAACCCTAGCCGATTTCGCCAACCGAATCGGTAGAAAAGTCGAAGTCAAAACCAAACATCCATCCGCAACGGCGAAGAAAAACGTGACCAAAACCTTCCAACATAAACCCAAAAATCAGCCGATGTGAAAGACCGACGAATCGGAAGACGAAAACGCAGACTCACCTGCAACGGCGAAAGACGAAAACAAAGACTCACCCGCAATAGCGGAAGATCAAAACAAAATACCTTCTGATCCAGACAGGCTTCAAATGCAATTAAAGGAAAATGATGAAGGTTTGATCAATCATTGAAATTCTTAATCATTTTAGAAAATTGGAAAATAGCTGTAGATCAATCCAAGCATAAGCAAGTCTTTCTGAAACGTTCTCAAACCAAATCCAAGAAGACGATCAAACTAATTCAAGCAAAACGAGGGTCCTAAATTTTTTTGGAATTTTGGGGAATTTGTTGCAGCTGCAACATAGATATGGAAGGCATCTAGAAATTTTCCATGAGATATGGATCAATGTTGTATTGTCTAAAATAGTTGCATGATTATATCTTTATGCATAAGAATTTACCATTATGACTATGTATTATGAAATGTTTCCAATCATACAACTGGTGCATTTGACTTGTAGAAAAGATCGTGTACAATCACCTACAAGAAAATAAGGATGAGATTTGTTGCGAAGAACAAGTGACGACAGTTCAAGAAAGAATCCAAGATGAAGAATAATATGATGATACTTTCAAAGAAAGAAGAAATCTCAGACATAGTGCAGTTATGCGACACTATTGAGCGACATCATTGATACAGAGCCTTCCAGCTATGAAGAAGTAGCCAAGAAGAAAGGGAAGGAGAGTACCCATTCAAGAAGAATGATGTCTAGGATGCAGTATCAAGACCTAAAGGGAAGTCCATAATGTATTCCATATGGATCTACATGATCCAACCTAGAGTATATGGAAACATCATGGGATGCAAGGCAAGATTCATAGAACGAGGCTTCTCACACAAATAAGGCATAGACTACGAAGAGACATTTGTAGCCACTGGAAGATAAGACACATGAAAGGCAGAGTCATGTGTGCAAATTAGAGAATACCTTGTACGAGCTTAGAAGGCACATGTGAGATATCACACACATGAGGATCTTTAAGATCACCTAGAGTGATGACGATCTTAACCTTTACTACAATGTTGAAGATTAAAAGCTATAGAGGATGACAAGCTCACAGATGGGTGAAAGAAGATCTTTTGAAAAGGTTCAAGATAGAGGATATTGGTATCCAGTGACCCTATATGGATACATAGAATATTAGTAGCAGAGGAATCTACTTGTCACTCCACTACAGAATTCTTCAGTCCATAGAGTACGAAAGATAGAGGGAGAATGAAGCTTCGCTTCAGAGGGAGTGACTGTAGAAGATCCTGAGGTTTGACATGGTACAATAGGATGGACATATTGCTAATGAATCTAGGATTTACTCAGAGTAAAGCAGATTCCAACCTTTACTTCAAGGTTGAAGGTGGAAGACCAGTTATGCTCCTGTTATATGTCGATGACTTGTTCCTGACAGAAAAGAGGAACTCGTTAAAGTTGCAAGAAGGAGACATGCTTTCAAGTTCGAGATAAATGACCTGGATATGATGCACTACTTTCTAGGCATGGAGGTGTGGTAGAATGCAGATGGAATCTCCCTGGGACAAGGGAAGTATGTAATAGATATCCTGAAGAGGTTCAAGATGATGGACTACAAGGCCATGACCACACCTATGGCATCGAACCTGAAGCTACTGCGTGATGCTTCATTAGAGATGATTGATGCCACGATGTATCATCAAATGATTTGTTCCTTGATATACCTAACGGATACAAGACCAAATATTTTCTTTGCTGTGAACACATTGAGACATGTTCACCTAATGGTTGCAAAGCATGCATTCGAGGTACGTGAAGGGTAGAGTTGATTATGGGCTCAAGTATGAGGTGAATCAGAAGATTAACCATGAAGGTTACGAGGATTCAAATTGGGTAGGAAATTCCATTGATAGGAAGAGCACTTTGGGGTGCTACTTTAGTATGAGATCAGGTGTGATTTCTTGGTGTAGCAAGAAGCAGCTCTGCGTGTCACTAAGTGCAACCGAGGCAAAATATGTTTCCACTTGTTTGGGTATTTGGGAGGTAGTATGTTTCTTTTGAAAAAATACTATTTGATTTGATTGATATGACTTGAATTTGTGTATGATGCATAGGGGAGAAGTGAAGCTCTAGTATGTGATCTAGATCAAGATCTCTCGAAAGAGGGAGTTCTAACATAGCCGGTGAGATAGGATGTCTGAGCATAAAATCCTTGTGAAGCTCATAGGTGGCTTAGTCATAAACGATCCTATAGGTTGTCCTCATATGTAATCGGTCCTAGAAAATATCACAAGTTATCCTTGGACATAATCATCCTTGATATGATTCTATGCTAGAAATGGCCAGAGTGAAGTTTGAGTACTTTAGGCAGAAGCTTGGTGTTCACTAGATCGAGTTTCCTTCCAAGACGAAGTGATGAGTCTGTGAGGCTTTCTCACATGGTGGTAGGTGGGGCCTCCCATGGTCAGATATAAGTGTTGTGCCTTTCTGACATGGCGAGAGGATCGGTTCCTTCTATGGTAAGATGTAAGTGCAGATGCATTTTGATGTGATTGTGGGATGTGTTCCCACATGATTAGTGCAGATACATTATGATGTGATTGTGGGATGTGTTCCCACATGATGAATGCATAGACAGTCTGATGTGATTGTGGGATGTGTTCCCATATGATCAATGTAGAGCCATTTTGATGTGATTATGGGATGTGTTCCCACATGATCAGATATAAGTGCGCAACATCAACTGTACAGTGCTCACCAACAAATTCAAATGTATGTGCAAATTGATTAGCGATCCCTTCCTAGTCTTGGGGTTTTTGTCGCAATTCCGTAGATGTATACCAGGTTCTAGGTGTCATTTCCAATGTATGTATGAAATAATGTACCCACTCTTGCCTTGGGTATTCTGCAAATGCGATGCGACAATGATTAAAATGTTCGACAGGGTTTTCTAACCCCAAATACTTATGGTTTACTAGGGTGACCTCTTCTCCGAATCTGACTTCCATCAATCTTCTGCACTATGGCCAATTGTTATAGACTTCTTATGTGCACCCCACCATCTAGTGAGCGTATCTTTTATGACACGATCCAGCATGGAAAAGTGTTGCGATTCCATTACAATTCCTTCAAAGTCGTTTAAGAAGGTCGCAAGGTTAGGTAAACCCTCATAGGTGGGTAGCTCACGCAGCTCATTCTCCACGCATCGGACATACCTGGTAACTGTCATGCATCTCCTCATAGATACTTCATGTAGTATGTTCTGCCAATTCTCCAAAGCTTCCCCTGAGTTAGATCTACAGGAACTAGCAATCTTCCAGATTAGGTTCCCATTTGTTGTCGGGTTGATGTAGTCCTCTTGTAGTGCAGTAACATAGTAGATTTGGTCGAGGTAGTTAGCCTGGATAGCATTATATATGGGCTCGAAGTATCTTTTTCCTTCTAATGGGTCAATGGGTGAAACCAATCTCATCTCATTGTCCTCGAACGAGAGGATGTGTTTCTCGAAGTTTTTAATGATTTGGTTGTCAATATCCCAATCTATCCCCAACATTGCAGGATATGGGTTTGTGTCATCAACAATATTGATGACCTCAAAGTCCGAAAATGTGTGAAACCCTTCAACATCGAGGGGGACCCGACTCAAGCGTCCAATGGTTAGGACCTTCACCTGATTTTGCAAGTCACAGCTAGATAAGAGACCAGTCCAGGTGTGGCTTGCCCTTACTTTCCCAGGTTTGTCTTTTTAAGATATTGAAATCAGACCCCAGGTCTAAACTAATGTAGTCATGTATCTACGTGGTCATTCTTAACTCACTACCAATTTCAAACTTCTTTCTCACTTTATTAACCTTCTTTTTAGGCCATGGATCTATGGGAATCTCTTCTATCATTTCCTACAGTTCTGTAATAGCATCTTTATATTATATTAGCATTAAGCAACTTGACATAAAGGATCTGAGCTTACTAGCCTTTTGTGGAGCATTCTTCTGAAATATGCACTGAAATCGTTAAGGGATCTCCTTGACTCCTTTTGAAATCAATGGTTATACTAAATCCACAAACTTGGGTCATACCTCCAAGAATGTTTTCTTTTGTTTCTGGGCATCGAATGATTAATCCTTCTTCTGTTTCACAGGTCGTACCTGTGGTTGCCATTTTTCTTGTGCTTTATCCTGATCAGCTCCTATCACAGCTCCTCCTTTTGTTACGACAACAACATTCAGATCTCATGGTTCAACCACAATCATCTAAAAATTCATGTTAGGATTTGGGTTTTCATTCTCCACAGGGTTAGGTCCTGTGATGGTCCTTGCTTGCCATTTTGCGATCAACTGAGGACATTGCTCCACATTATGGTTCTGTCCCTTACAGTATGAACATGTCTTCACAATTTCTAAGTAATATCTGGCATAGTGACCCATTTGTCCATAGTTATAGCACATAACTTGGCCTCTTCCTCTACCAAATCCTCCTCCCCCACCTCTTTGTCTGAAGTTTCCACCACCCCTTCCCTGCGGGTGTGGTTGCTGTGGTGGGTACTAGTTCTACTAGTAGTGTGGTTGGTAGTGATTTTTTTGCACGTACAACTGTTGAGGCGCATACTAAGGTTGATACTAATTTTGGTATTGATTGGGTGGGAACTACACAAGCTGATACAATGCTTGAGCCAGTTCATTCTGAGCCATCCCCTCATTTTTCATTAAGTAGGTGTCGAAATTATTTTCTTTCAAGAGCTTATATGTTCTGTATTCTTTTTCTTCATGTCCTACTGACTTTCAAAACTTACAAAAAATATTTTCTGGGGTACTCATAATATTCTGTAGTTATAGGCACTCATCATCACGATGCCCTCTAGACTAGCATATCCAACACCATGGTAGTCCTTGGCCATTTAATGGGTTTGGTGCATCTGATGCAATATAGTTCATGAAGGCCAGACAGTTATCCTTAGTGTTCCCATCTGTTCTGCACTTTGTGCACCACAAATATGCTTATGATTCATTTCCCTTCCAAATTTCCTATAGCTGTATCATTATATTAGCCAACTATGACTGAATCTGTACCATTCCTATGGCATCGTCGCCAATGGGAGAGAATTCTAGCTTCATCGCCAACTCTAGTGTTTATGTCTATGACTCAATATTCTGTTCCATTAATCATCCTTGGATGTGTGGTAATAACACAGAAATAAACCACTCTTTATGTTGTACATCCAACATTTGGAAGCTTACCTTGGCCATCAAAGTTTTAAACTGTTGGTAAAATTCCCAAACTAATTCTCCCAGTGCTTGTTTTATCTCCTTGATCTCAGTAATGCACTGCAATTCATATTTTGGTTTTCTAAACTCAGAGATCATTGAAACTCTGATCTCGTCAAGGGTCTTTTTCGGTGTTCTAGTCGGTGTAGTATAGAACTTCATAAACCAATCTAGCGCATGACCCCTCATAGTCATGATCATTTGTTCCTTCTTTATGTCTGCATTATGGACTAACCGAACCATACAAACAACTTCATAGAGGAACCAATGTTGCTTTGGATCTTCTGCACCATTTCCATTGAATGTGGGTAACCAAATTTCTTCCCCAGCCATTGATTTGGCATCAGGGTTCCTTGGAAAAGGATTCAAAGGAGGTGAACCCTCTTTCCAGCTATTCACAGTACTAGCACTATCAGTATTATCGGTCCTTTCTGGGGATGAGAATATTGATCTCATCGACGGTGATACACCTGGCGTGATGTAGTTGTATCCTGATCTTAGTGTCTCTACAGATTCTTCTAATTCCTTTGCTCCTTCTAATATTGGGCTATAGTCCTCCTCGTCATCACAAGACCCTTTGTCTTCATGTGACCGATGTTCGTGTTCACTCTCCTAAAATAGACTAGGATTTCGTCCCCCTCTTTCAATATTTCTTATTTTTCTTGATCTAAATCTCCTTCCACTCCTTAGGAATTCATCTTCTAATTTAGGTTTTATGATTCCTAGGAACATTTCAACTCATTCTCTCCCATTTATTAAGAGGTCATCTGTAACATATCCTCCCTCACAGGTACGCGACTCAACTAATCAACCGAAATATACCCTTCTCATAGATGATCATTTTAATCCATGTACTAACAGGTAGCAAATATCTTCTGCGGGGTCCTTGGAAAAAATTTATTTTAGCCTCACTATATGAGGTTATAGCATCTACTACAAACTCAGTGATGTATCCTTGAAAGATACTGTCAACCTAGAAATCAAAATCTCTAGAGATAGTGTTACTTACATTGGTTATCTTGCGGACCAACTGATCATTCCATTCGATGGTTTCTCTCCTCAAGAATTTTGGTTGTCCGGTCACCAATCTTGAAAACCATTCATACAATATAACATGGAACTATGCAAAGAAGATCTCATGGATATCAAAGTGTATGTACTTATCCACCTAGTTTTCTACACTCCATCATGATCATGTGCTCTCCTATTGCGCTAATGCTAGCATTTTAGAGTCCAACCAATCTTCTATCTCTTTCTTCTTCGGGTGCCACAACATTTCCCTCAGGTCAATCAATTAAGGGTCCCATCAAGGCATCTAGAAAGTTTCCATGAGACATGGATGAATCTTGTATTGGCTAAAATAGTTGCATGATCATATATTTATGCATAAGAATTTTCCATTATGAATATGCCTTATGAAATGTTTCTAACCATACAACTGCTGCATATGACTTGTAGGAAAGACCGTGTACAATCACCTACAAGCAAAGAATGTTGTGACTTGTTCCTAAGAACAAGTGACAAAAATTCAAGAAATAATCCAAGATGAAGAATAATATGACGAATGCAGCGACATCATTGATGAAGAATTAGCCAAGAAGAAAGGGAAGACCAGTTCAAGAAGAATGATGTCTAGGATGCAGTATTGAGACCTGAAGGGAAGTTCGTAGTTCCATCATGTAGTATATGGAATCATCGTGGGATACAAGGAAAGATTCGTAGCACGAGGCTTCTCACAACAAGAAGGCATAGACTACGAAGAGACATTTGTATCCATTGGAAGTTAAGACACATGAAATGCGGTGTCATGTGTGCAAATGAAAGAAGGCCTTGTATGAGCTTAGAAGGCACCCATGGGATAACACAAACATGAGGAGCTTGAATATCACCTAGAGTGGTGAAGATCTTAACCTTTGCTACAAGGTTGAAGATGAAATCCTATAGAGGATGAAAAGCTCACAGATGGGTGTGAGAAGAATGTTTTCAATATAAAGGATCTTGGTATCCAGTGACCCTAGATGGATACATAGAATATTAGTAGCAGAGGAAGCTACTTGTCACTCCAATACATAATGTTTCAGTGCATAAAGTACGAAATACAGAGGGAGAATGATGTTTTGCTTCAGAGCGAGTAAATGTAGAAGATACCAAGGTTCGACATGGTATGACAGGATGGATAGCTTACTGATGACTCTAGGCTTTACTAAGAGTAAAGAGGATTCCAACCTTTTATTCAAGGTTGAAGGTGGAAGACCATTCATGATCTTGTTATATTTCAATGACTTGTTCCTGACATAAAAGAGGAACTCATTAAAGTTGCAAGGAGGAGACTTGCTTCCGAGTTCGAGATGAAGGACTTGGATATGATGCACTACTTTATAAGTATGGAGGTGTGGCATAATGTGGATGGAATCTACCTAGGACAAGGGAAGTATGCAGTAGAGATCCTAAAGAGGTTCAGGATGATGGAATGCAAGGCCATGACCACACCTATTGCATCGAACGTGAAGCTATTGGGTGTTGCTTCATCAGAGATGGTTGATGCCATGATGTATCGTCAGATGATTTTTTCCTTGACGTACCTGACAAACATGAGACCAAATATTTGCTTTTCAGTGAACAACTTGACCCAGTTTCTGATAAATCCTAAACATGTTAACATAATTATTCTAAAGCATATTCTGAGGTACCTGAAGGGTACGACTGATTATGGTCTCAATTATGATGCGAATCAAAAGTTTAACTTGGAGGGTTATGTTGATTCATATTGGCCAAACAATGCTACAGATAGAAAGATAACCTCGAGGTGCTGCTTCAATATGGGATCAAGTGTGATCTCTTGGTTTAGCAGGAAGCAATTCTGCATAGCACTGAGTACAACCAAAGCAGAGTACGTCGCAGCTTGTTCGGCTAGTTGTGAGGTAGTATGGCTCAGGAAGCTACTGTTTGAGTTATTTGATCTCTCGTTGGATGCTACCTGTATCTTCTGTGACAACTAGAGTTGTGTGAAGTTGTCTAAGAACCCATTGTTCCATGATAGGTCAAAGCACATCGAGATCAAATATCACTATATCAGGGATATGGTGCAGAGAGGAGCATTGAAGTTCCAGTATGTTGTGACAGATGAGCGGATAGTAGATGTGTTGAGCAAATGACTACCCAGGGTGAAGCTTGAGTACTTTAGAGAGAGGCTTGGTGTTCTTCAAATAGAGGATACTTCAAGGAAGAAGGGATGGGACACATTTTCATGAGCCATTCCAAGCATGGTAGGAGGATCCTTCACATGGCTATGGATGTAAGCGCTATGTGATGAGCATCGGGATGATGCTTCAATTTCTAATATGATGATGATCGAGATGATCATATGATGATGATATGCATCAAGATGATGTTGTGATGAGTATCAGGATGATACTCTATGGATAGATTGTATAGATAAGCATGTAAAAGATCTTGAGAGATTCGATAGTCTGTGCTCGGATGCTCTTTTGAGGTTTTGCTACAGGTTGGCCGTGGACAGGTTGTGTAGGTAGCATAGAAAAGACCCTGGGAGATCCTATAGTCTATGCTAGGATGCTATTTAATGGTTTTGCTACATGTAGCATAGAAAATATCGTGGGAGATCCTATATTCTGTGCTAGGATGCTCTTTCGAGGTTTTGCTACAGGTATCATAGAAAAGATCCCAAGAGATCCTATAGTTGGTGCTAGGATTCTATTTCGAGGTTTTTCTACTAGAGGCATGTAATCAACCCTATAGATCCGATAGGTTGAGCTATGTGTTCATAAAAGTACCGGGATGCTCTTTAGAGTTCCTGCATGTTGCAAGACACTCTTTTAAGGTTTTTCCTGACAACATAGAAAAGATCCTGGGAGATCCTATAGTCTGTGCTAGGATGCTCTATCATGGTTTTTTGGTGGTAGTCACATATAAAATATCCTGGGAGATCCTATAGTCTATGCTAGGATGCTCTTTCAAGGTTTTGTGATGGTCACATGTAAAATATCCTTGGAGATCCTATAGTCTGCGTTAGGATGCTCTTTCAAGGTTTTGTTGACACACGCAATCAGCCCTAAGGATTCCAAAGTATGGCCAAAGATGATGAAGGCACCTGGTTAGTTACCAAGAAATTGATTCAGTCTAGGACTGAAGCTTAGCTTAGTGCTAATAGGCCATTTTCTTGGAGAATGGAGGCACATGGTTAGTTACCAGGAATTTTTTTAAGTCTGGGACTGACAATCAACCTAGAGCTGAGAGCCATTCTTTGAGAATGAAAGATGTAAGTGTTGGGAGGCCCATTATGACATGGTTCTTGGATGTGTTTCACTCATGGTAAGATATAAGTGCTGAAGAAGATGAAGACTCTACTTGGAGGCTAGGCCTACAACTAGCATGAAAAAGGGATGGCTCTGTATAACTTCCTATGATGAGAAGAAAGAAGAGATAGACCCATTTGATTGAGATAGAAAAAGCAGCGATGATGATCCAGTGATGCTCAAGATCAAGTGATGCTCCAGACTTGATGATGATCCAGTGATGCTCCAAATCAAGAGATGATCCAGACTCGATGATGATCCAGATCCAGTGATGATCCAGAATTGATGAAGATGATGAAGATGACTTGAAGATGACTTGAAGATGACTTTATGATCATCCAGATGATACAGAGAAGAAGACTTGTGTTGATAAATTGTGTCGAAAAAATACCTTCCTAGTTAAGAGGGAGTGTTGATGTATTTGTAACTTTAGAATGTATTCACTTGTATATCTTATGTATTGTACCCTGATGTTTATTCCAGGAAGTATCTATAATGTAATTGAGTCATGTCATGCCCCGATGTTCCAATCGAGAGATTCAATAATGTAAACAAGTCTTGTAAAGTCATTGAGGTTAACAATTGAGTCAAGGTTAACCCTCCTTGTTGATCGGAGGGAAAAGTACCCACAGTTGTGGGGCACTAGGGTTATTAGACTCTCCTAGAGAAGTCAGCCCTAGTAAGTAATTATTAAGTGAGGCCGACTTGTTGGAGTGGACATAAAGTGAACGGAAGAATATAAGTAGAAGTGAGGCTCTCCTCATTTCTATACATCACACACACACACACACTCACTCAATAGGATGCATGAGTGAGAGAGAGAGAATAGTTGTTGGAGATCATCTTTTCTATCTTTGGGTTTTCACTGCTGCCATTGGTGCTCATTCTATCTCTAAGGAAGTTACGGGGTTTTCTCCTTTATGGTTTCTGTGGGGAAAATTCTTTGTCTCTTGTCTCTTTTGTTTATTGTTGTGGATGTTACTTTCTCATATGAGATCCTAAGATCTTATTGTTTAAATAATAAAAATATAACAAGAGAAAACCTCTATCTGGTGTGTAGGAATGCAGTGGGTCAAGGAAAAAAAGGGTATAGAAGGTGTAGTAAAAAAGGGATATTTCAGGGGCCAACACATACATCAAGCTTCCAACCAGTGATGAATAGGGAACCTTGAACATGTAGTCTATCTCTTCTCGTGTTGTTGGACACATTTCCTTACTTAGTTTGTAATTTTTTTCCAAAGGTGTACTAACTAGTTTTTCATTTTGCATTCTAAACCTCCCCAACACCTTTTCTTTGTTCTCACCTTCAGACAATGTCAATTTTCAATTTTTCCTATCTCTTGTTATTATCATACCAAGGAATTTCTTTGTAGCACCCAAATCCTTCATAACAAATGATTTAGCTAGTTTTATTTTGAGAACATTTATATCATGCAAGTTAGACCTTGCAACAAGCACATTGTCATCCACATACAATAACAAGATACTATATCTTCCATTATCTAGCCTCTTGAAATAAACACAGTGGTCAGAATGAAATCTACTATATCCTTGTTTTGTCATAAAATTATCAAATTTTAAATACCACTACCTTGGAGCTTGCTTCAGGCCATACAATCTCTTATTCAACCTGCAAACCAAATTCTCCTTCCCTTTCACCTCATATCCCTGTGGCTGCTGCATATAAATTTCTTCCTCCAAGTCCCCATATAGAAAGGTTGTTTTTACATCTAACTAGTCAAGATGCAAATCTTCTACTACCACTAGACTTGAAATAGTTCTAATTGAATTCATTTTAACAATAGGAGAAATATTTCATCAAAATCTATAGCTTTCATTTGTGAAAACCCCTTTACAAAATTTTTAGCCTTGTGCTGCTTCTTTTCTCCATATTCTTCCTTCAACATGTAAACCCATTTATTCTCCAAAGCCCTTTTTCCTGTAGGAAACTTAATAGAATCCCAAGTCTTTTTTCATATTAATGATTCTATCTCCTCATCCATGCCTTTCTCCCACTTCTTTCTAGTTTCTACTTGCATTTCTTCTTCATAACATTCTGGTTCACCAGAATCAGTCATCAATAAATAATAGAGAGAAGGAGAGAATTGTTCAGGGGGTCTACTTAACCTGGTATATTTTCTTACATTTATAGGAGTTTCAGGTACCTACTGCTTCTCTTGATGTTCTGGTGCCTTTTGAACTTCATTTTATTTGATTTCATCAAGCACTTTGTACTCTGTGTTTTCCTTTTCCTCTTTATTACCCTGCAACTGATCTTTATACATAACCTTTTCATTGAATACTACATCTCTAATCCTAATTATTTTGACTTTTTCATAATCTTATAAACGATAATAAAAACCATCAACCCCATGTCCAATAAAGGTACATTTCTTGGATTTAGCCTCAAGCTTTGTTCTATCATCTTTATCAATATGGACAAATGCTTCACAACCAAAAGTTCTCATAAATGAGTAGTTTACCTATTTAATTTTCCATGCCTCCTATGGAATTCCACCATCCAAAGTGTTTCAAGGCCCTCTATTTATCAAATAAACAACAGTGTTTATACAATCATCCCAAAACTATAAGGTAAACCCTACATGCAATCTCATACACCTTGCACAGTCCATGATCGTTTTGTTCATCCTTTCTAACACACCATTTTCTTGTGGTGTTCTAGGGACTCTCTTCTCTCTATGAATCCCATTGTGTGAAAATTAACTATCAAACTCCTTGCTGCAGTATTCACCTCCATTATCAGATTTGATACATTTCAACATTTTTTGTGTCTCATTCTTAGCCAAATATTTCCACTTCTTAAAAGTATCAAACACATCGGATTTCTATCTAATGCAATAAACCCAAGTTTTTATACTTGCTTCATCAATAAAAGTAAAATAATAATGAGAGAAACCAAGAGATTGTACCTAAGTTGGTCCCGATACATCTATACTCACAAGCTCTAACTTTTCAGTATTCTCCAGTTTCCCAACCCTGAGAAATATAACTCTCTTATGTTTTCCATAAACACTGTTCTCACAAAATTCCAAACTTACATGCTTCAGATCTGGAAGAAGTTTCCTTGAGTGGAGAATTTGTATCCCCTTCTCACTCATGTGGCCAAGTCTATGATGCCACAACACTGCACCTGTTTCTGTGGAAGCTACAGAGGTAGACTAATCAGTATCATGAGGACATAAATACAATATACCTACCCTATATCCTTTTGCTATGACCAGTTCTCCGTTAGTGATATTCCACCACGTTTTTCCAAACGTATAAAAACAACTATTATCTCCCAACTGCCCTATTGAGACCAAATTTATTTTCATAGCAGGAATGTGCCTCACATATTTTAGCATCCATTCATTTCCATTATTTACCTTAATCTGTACCTTACCCATTCCAGCAATTTTACATGGTTCATCACCCCCCAATAAAACATGTCCAAAATGACCTTGAACATAATCATGAAATAATTTCCTATGGGCTGTAGCATGACATGAATCCATTGAATCTACTACCTAGTAATCACTAGTATTATCTATGCAAGAATCAAATCATCTTGTAACACATCACCTGCTACATTCGCTTCTTTGGAGCTATGCAGTATTTCTTCAGATGTCCTTTCTTACCAAAGTTCCAGCACTCTATTTTTTTGAATATGGACTTTCATCTACCCTTTCTAGACTTGCTGCAATTACCTGGGCTCCTTCCTCTCTCCTTTTTTCATATCTTCTCTCCATTGTCAAAGTATTACCTGATGTCTCACCTGTGTTTTTTCTTCACATTTCCTCACTAAGAATAACACCAACAACATCATCAAACATAAGAGTGTTTGAACTAGGGACAAATTTACTTACTGTCGTGGCCAAGTTATTCCAGCTTTCTAAAAATGAGCACAAGATTATAAGATCCCTAGCCTCATCATCAAAGTTCACTTTTATAGAACTTAACTAACTGGTAAGTGTATTAAACTTATTTAAATGGTCAGCAACAGATCCACCTTCCAACATATTCATATTAAATTAAATTTTCATTAAAAATACCTTGTTAGAATCCAAGGGTTTTTGGTAGAGCATACCCAATGCGCTCATCACACCGTCTATTTTTTTTTCTTTCGAAATACTGAAAGACACCAACGAATCTAGGCACATCCGTATTGTTCCCAATTCCTTTCTATAAAGAACCTGCCATTCTTCATCCTTCATAGTCGCCGACTATTTTTGTTTTCCGCCCAACGATAGGTACAGATAGTGCTCCATTTGCATCTTCCATAACTGATAGTTCTGGATATTAAATTTCTCGACCCTAAACTTTCCCTCTTCCTCCATTTCTCCCACTCAAACTAGGAACCCTTCTTTCCTGCGAGTTTACCATCCAAATAGACCTTTTGGATCTAATAGCAATTGTTAGAAAACAGGACCGCAGAGCAATAACAATTATACAGTTAAATCATTAAACAAGATGTAAAACACATTTAACACATTACAGAGAGACATAGATATAACGTGGTTCACCCAAAAAATGGGCTATTTCCACACATAAATTGCAAGTCCTTTTATTACCATCCTGAAATATGAAGGGATACAACCTATAGCAACTCTGCTACACTTCTTCTTCATAGTCTCACAGTCTATCTCACACAATCGCAGAGATTGTTTACAATGTTAAAATAAAATACAAAACCATTTTACAATTCTTTCTTTTATAGGGGAAATACCATGGGAAAATACTACGGTTAACCCATTACCATGGGTCCACAAAACTGTTGGCCCGAACCCCTGCGGGGGGACAAAGTCCTTCTGTACCCCCCAGCTGGGATGAGTGTGCAATAAACATGGTGTACAAACATAGCTGCTCAATAATATCTCTCGAATATCGGTCTCCACAACCAACATGAGGGTGAGGAGTGTCGATCAATTCCTTACCATAATAACAGAAGCTGTATAGATCATTGCATTGAGGTTTTTACAATGATATGATATACTTAAGAATATTTGATATATCATAACAAATAGTAAATGAATCAATTTAAGGTTTCAACCTTCTTTAAGGATAAAACTAATTTAATATGGGGAGATCCACTTTTTTTGATAACAACAACTCAAATGAGGAAACTAATCCCAAAGAAAATTATACTAGAAGATTTAAATTTTTTTCAAAAAAAAAATATGGAGATGAAGTGAGGAAACTAATCCCAACGAAAAGACCTTTATCCGACCCTCATGTCCAACATAGGATTAAAATCCATTAGACGGTGATATCCGATTCTTGGACTTTTTGATGTGGGCGTTGGAAGCCAACTCCATGTCTCTTCACTTAAGTTGTATACAAATACAATGAGACATTGTCTGGATGTGAAGCACATGCAATCTCCCACTACTACGGAGTGAAACGAATCAAAAAATATAATAGTTTCAAAAAATATATTCTTGTCATAACATTTCACATTGCAAGTAATTGGTTTATTAGATTAAAGATCCTCCATATTTGTATGACATTGCATACTTGTTATGAGATTGGTATTTGTAATTTTCTTATTGTTAAATAAATTCATATTTCACATACACTTACGTAGTAAATCTATTCTACTTTTTTATTGACTCCATTAGGTGACCTTAAGCACACACGAGATATATTTGGTGTCTAAGTGTCTTTTGCAGAGTTACATAGGGCTATCCCATGGGAGTTTTCGACTTCCAAAGAAGTTTGGAGATATGCTTGTCCATCACTTGGATCGCCATTTCAATCAGTAACAAATACCATAGTCTAACCTTTATCACTTATAATTTTTAAAATTAATATTTAGTTTTTTTATTTTTATATTTATTAACTTATTTTTTTAATTTTAAAAATTAAAATAAAACCCTGAACTAATGTAAAATTTAAAATTAAAATAAAACAATAATATAATATGTTTGGTAATAGGAACAATGTTATATCAAGTGGCTGAAAGAAACCATAATTTAATTTACATATATTAACTACACTTTATAAATTACAATAAAATTTCATAGCTACAACATTGTGACACTAACCATTAATCGTTATATGTTTCTATGACCTTCAACATCGAGCATGGATTTGAGTAACTTAATGAGACACATAGATAAACAAACTTGATTGGTTATATTTCTATGTGTTACTTTGATGGACATGGATTGATGGATGAAAGTATTTAGGAAAAAAATATGTTGAAAATTTAGGAGAAGTGTATAGATTTTTTTTAAAGGCACTACAATGTAATTGTTGAAAAAATATTAATATTAAAATGAATACATTGGGCCATTGGAATCCAATGATTCAAAATAAAACACAATGTTATTTATTTTTAAATATAATAGTCAAAAGGTTTGTGAATTGTGAAACATTAATGTTATTGATGTGTATGGTGGATATAAACATGGTAGTTGTCAATTTAAATCACTTATAATCTTGAAAATGTTGACTCTATTTAAACATAATGTGATTATATTGTGTATAAGGGTGGGTGCAAGCTAATGAAAGATTTTGTTGATGACATAAAAGAGGTATCCCTCGACTTACATGGATATCCTCAGATTCTTACATATTGAATCTTTCCTAGATTAGAAAAGATGAAATCTAAAAAATTGAATCAAGTTTCCAAATATAAAA
>LPNX010197881.1:501213-632346 GCA_001517045.1 Pseudotsuga menziesii | reverse complement strand
ATTTATAACTACAAAACATGCACCTGATATATAGTTATAAATCTTAAATTGCACGATTTGGATAACAATTATAGGCCAAAAGTGTCGTGTTTCCTCCTCATCCAAACTATCTTCAAATGGTGGCATATTTGTGTGTAACTTGCTTGATGATGGAATTGCAACATTTGCTGATGAGAACCTATTCTTTACTTCTTGAAGGGCTTCTCAATAAATTGTTCTTGAAAATGAGGGGCACATAAGTTGAATGTGTATGCTTATCCTATTGTAAATTGGTAAAAAGACTTGCATCAGCTAATTTTCTTGGAATTGGAGCATGCTTTAAATTCTTGTGCCTTCCCTTGCATTGCTCTAAATTCTTGGATTAGTTCATAAGGATTATTTTATTCTTTTTTATCTTCTTATTCTATTCCTTTGTTTCCCATTGCCACAATAATCAATGTTAGTATCTTGTTATGGGTGCTCTATCAATCATAAACCAATAAGACAACTTACAATCGTTGTTTTCTTCATATAAAAATATAGAATATATGATGATATCACATGCATGATGTGTTATGAAACATGTGTGTGTGTGATGCGTTATAAATTGCATGTGTGATTTGAAACACATTGCATGCACGATATCTTTTCTGGGCCTACTTTTCAACTACATGGCCATGTTTAGAGTTTTGAGGCCTAATTATGATAAATGTGAAGTTGTTATTGTTTTCTATAATGTGAGTGGGTTTTGTAGAATTTTGGTTGAACCTAAAAGGTCCACCAATTTCATGCACATGCCCATGGTATCATTCACTTAAATAATCAAAACCCCACCACATTTAGTCAACTAGATAAGTTCACTAGAGCTAAATAGACAAATTTAACCCTAATTTGATCATGTAAGTATATTTTTTTAAATTTTGGATGAAATGATTTCAATGTGGTAATTTTTGTTTTTGATAAACATTGTTTTCCAACCCATTATGGGGAGGTCTTGTCAAGTTATGCTAGGGGAATTAATAAAAAATATTGAAAATAAAAAATGAAAAATATAATTACATATACTTAAATAAAATATAAAAAAATAAACTAGCATGGATCCATTTTAAACCCAAATCGGAATCCATTTTAAACCCAAATCGGAGACGGATCCAAATGGTAAAAAAATGTACACCTTAAGAAATTGGAAGGATCTCGAAGCTTGATAGTTGTACTAGCAATCCATGCTCAACCATTGACTTGTGTTCTCCTCTTCTAGGGATGTTTCCCTTCGAAATTTCACAAAGGAGGAGGTGCAAGTGAGAAAGTTGTACCTCAAGGTACTACAAGTTGTTCTCATGTTCATCCATCTAAGGTATTTGTTGTAATGATGACTTGCATGATCTTGTTGGTTGTATCTATTAAAGAAGTAATAAATAACTCTAATATTATAAATTTGCTCTATCTCACATGCATCATTAATTAAAACTTTCTTATTACCATTATTTATATTAGATCTAAGTGTAAATCTTATTATCCTACATAAATTATGGAATATTATTTTTTCATACCTCTAGAAATTAATAGAGGTAAGGGAGACTCTTTTGGGGTATGGTGGAAGGATGCATTATTGTGATATGAAGTGATGATGAAGTGTAATATGATGCTTATGCAAGGATTCCATGTGTTGTAAGATACTAATTTATGTAGAATAAAGAAGACCATAATGTCCCATGGTTGTTTCCCCAATTGGGGTTTTACCCCTCTCACTATTTGTGACGACCATCACACACATCACCACTAATGGGTAGTGCATCAATTTCGGTCTTTTTTTATGTGTGGATACCTATATGCATTAGGTGGTCTTCGATTTTCATACGAAAATTTTATTATTATTATTATTATTAATTGCATGCATAGATTGATGGTAGGGTCAACTTCCTTTTTTGTTCAAATATTCAATTTTAATTTTTTTATAGAATTCCAACCATGAATCCTTCATTTGGCCACCACTATCCTAGTTCGATGATCGATGTGCATGTGTACATGTGATAATGGATGACACCAAAGAGGGGGGAGACTGAGTTCCCCAAGTAGAATCACATCATGGGTACTTGAGATGTTAGACAGTGGACAATACCATTAATTGGACCTTCTATCATATTCATAATTGGGGTTGGACTAAAGCTCATGTCGCACCATCTTTTTCACCGAATCTAAGACACCAAACAAGAGAGACAATATTAGAGTTATGTTTAAATTAATCTAGTTTCATTTTATTGTCTTAATGCAAATGCAATATATTATAAAATTCTCATTAAGTTGTTTTTTTAAATTTCTTAATTAAAGTGTCTATTGGTGCCCAAGGTTTAGATCAAAACTAAACACTAAATAAGGTGGATAGAAGCACATGTGCGCAAATAGAAAGCATTTACACTCTGTGATGAGTTCAACTAGAAATGTGCACAAACAACAATTTTGCATATTTTGGTATCTCATCCTATATAAGGACTATTGTGTAAAGGTTTGAGGTTGGGAGTTTCTATCAAGTCATTCTAGTCTATTATGATGGTTTTGAATGTCTTGGGATATAAACTATATGATTGTTTAGTTCTGATTTTTTGTAGTAAACAATATTGTCCATGCTCCTGTATGTCATAATGTATAAAGAAGTATTGAGTAGTTGAGATGGGTTTTGTAGCCAGTATTTTTCCAGTAATATAATGAAATTGTTTGTTTTGATCCATTTTCATGTAGCTCTTTATGGATGAATTTATCAATGAATATTGAGAGTTACAATGGTGCATATTAACTTAATAATTATTCGGTTGAATTGTTAGATAATAATTTTTTATTACTGTTAGTGAGAAAGAACACACTCCTTCCTATGCATATTTGCTTCAGGATTATGTGTAATTTCTTGTGTGCATCTCGAGAGAGACCTTACTTTGGTTGCAAATTATTGAAATTGTCGACTCTTGTAATGTCTTGTTCATCATTATGCCAAACCCTCAGTCTTGAAATGACCATCAAACAATGGTTCCATTGTCGGGGCCTAGCAATGATTATGAAGGGTGGATGAAGTTATGAGGTGGAAGGATACCAAAGTTGAGATTGAATAATGGATATACATAAAGGAGGACACATTCACGCTAAAAGAGACTAGAGGACACAATATGTATCCCAAAATAAATATCAACAAAGAAGAACATTTGGCATTGATGAACATTAGGATAAATGAGGACATATTGATATTTTGTTATTGTATTTGTAACTTCAGAAGAGATTCTATTGTATATTATCATTTTCTATTATTGTACCCCATCAGATATGTTTTCCCTCCTTTCAGGATGTCATTATTATGTATGGAGATTCAATTAAACCCTCCATTGTAAGTCCGGGCAATAGTCCCCAAGATAAATAAAGTAAAATGTATTATTGACTCTTCCTAGGTAGGTTGGCCCCAAAGAGGTTACCTGAATGACATAGTTAGTTAAGTTACACAACATAAGAATATATATAGGGAGGTTCCATCCCTATTTGGAAACACACACATACTCTCATGCGTGAATTAGGAGAGAGAGGACAAGTTCCCTAAATGAAGAAAGAGAGAGAGTTGCAGAATACTTCTTATTCTTGGGATTTTCCAAATCGCGATATTGTATTAGTGACATAACTATTCCGAGGAAGTTTGTAGGATTTTCTCCTTTATGGTTTCCCCAAGGAAAATATTTATGGCTTGTGTATCTTCTTTATCTTATGTATTGAATAGTTGTGTATATGACTCTTTTTGTTCTCTTATTTCTACCTCATTTATGAACTTTTTGACTTGTTCCTATACCATCACTAGCTCTCTTTACCACCTTTAGCAAGGTTTTGGCTTTGGTAAGGATTGATTATGTTTTCCTTGATATTTGTAATTTAGTGATGATTTGGATAGAGTTATGTTTTCATAATTTTCTACTAAAGAAGTGGTGTTTTAGGTTCACCGTTGTTCTAATTTCAGGTTTCATAATGGATTAATCATGGGAGGCTATAAAGACTTGCAGATAAGCCTCAAATTTATACATATTATGCAAGCAAAAGAAACATGTATAGTTAGATCAAGGCTCCTCGCTAGTTTAATGTGATCCTACTGATCATTTCACATCATTCTTGGTCAAGCTACTAAACGTGTTTCATGGTTCCGTATCCAATCCAGGGATCAATGATTCTCTAGCAAGCTTAGGGATTGTGGAACCAGTCAATGACTTGTAATTTGCTCGGTCATCTAACAAATTTGATTATTGTTCCAATACATTTTTAGAACCACCTCCAATACTCACACTACCATCCAAGGATTGGCTCATGAGATATTTTGAAAATTAAGACGATGAGACTTATTTGGAAATAGGTTGCAACTATACACTTCTTCATAATTTTCTTTATGGGTGTTGATGTATAAAAACTTGGAATGCTCTCCGAGGGGGGTTAGCCATGATTTTACATAGACTTATTGAACATTGTTGTAATCATAATCTATTATATAAATTTGCTATTTTCTTGATTTTGGATGTGTTAATCAATTTGTTGTGAGTGATTGGCTTGTTCAGCCCCTATCTCAGAAGGTAGGGCCCCCTTCTGTTATAGGTGTTATTGTACTTAGGATTTTCCTTCATCCATGCATTCTGATATTTGATTTATTTTTTTTCATTTAGAATTTTTTATGCCGATCATAGTTGGGTCTGAATGCTTAAATTGTGATATGATCGAGTAGTTCAAACGTTTTTATTATTATTAAATGTAGAGGGACATGTGGATGGTGAATTTTGGATAAAGGAAATAACTCTATGGTTAGATAGTCACATTAAATATTTCTTCGAATTTTGTTGTTAGCAATAGAAGCATGCTGCTAAAACTCAATTAGTCCTTTACGATTCTATTACTGTAGCTTTTGTTTTATTGAATTTGTTTCTTACAATAATTTCTGAGTTGATTAATTTAGATCATGTTATTAAATTTATTTCCATGGCATAGTGAGGTAATCGGCTATAATCAATAGACAACGCTTCCAGTTGGAGTGATTGTAATGTTTTTCTTGTAGTAGTGTTTTTGTTAGAAATACCATTCACCACGTAGTTTCATTTTAAATCTAGTTTTACAAGTTCATTGACTTCCTTTGTATCATAAATAATTGATATTACAGTGTCTGAGATAAACATTGTTAGGTAGCTATGAAGCCTCTAAAACCCCGGGTTGACAATTTGGGTACAACTTTCCATTGCATTTTTATTAAAAGGTGAAAGAAACAGCTCGTCATTTTGGTGCCATTATTGGGGAGATGCCAAGGAACATTGCAATTTTCGTTGATTGTTTTGATTATGTGGGTGTGATTTATCCATTTTTCCTTCAAGTGTGTTGTGTATGATATTTTCTAAAAATAGTCTTGCATGATTTTTGAGGAGGGACGAGTAAGAAGAACAAACAATTCCACTAGAATATTTCCTGACGTGGGTCTCTATGATTCTGAATCATGCCAATTATTCATGTGTAGAATAAGAGATAGTACATGTAGGATTGTATATGCATATGATACCCCCAGGTACAAACCATGCAAGAATTGCATGAGGATCAATAAGAGGAGGACGTACTTGAAGGAGGAAACCTTCTACCAACATTCTGAAGCAAGGGAGGCTAAAGCATTTCAGCACTCCCACTGATCAAACGGTTGTAACAATGCATGTTGATGAAAACCTGTCAGTGACATAATTTGTTCAGGGAGAAAAATTTGTTTAGGAACAAGATATTCCCAATCATTTAAGTGGTGAAAACTAGTTGAGCGAGGACCAATAGTCTACCGAATCTCCATTGGCACCTAGATAGGCTACATTGGAATACTTTTGGGTAAATATGGATGGCAGGGGAGAGCACATTCCAAATAGAGAATAAAAAACTGAGGAGTGATGAATGGATAGGAATCGAGTAGAAGAACCTATACCTTATAATTCCTAATTAGAAATTCAACAACTAGACTTACACACCCGGTGAAGAACATCCCATATTCAGCATTGCTGATTTTTTATGGTATGTCAGGTAAGGACCCGAAGACATTTCTATTTGAATTTTATGTCCTTTGCATAAGTTATGACTACATTACAGACCAGCAAAAAATGAAAAATTTTCCATCCACTTTGAAGAATCAGGCACTTAGGTGGTTCATGGGGCTGGGAGGGGATAACATTACAATATGGGCCTAGATGAAGAAAGTATTCCTGGATAAATAACAAGAATATTACAAAGGTAAGGATCGAAAGGAATCCATCTTTAAAATGATCTAGCAAGAGGACGAAAACTTAGAGTAGTATGTGGAGATATTTCAATCCAAAGTGCAAAGATCAAGACAAAATCCATTAAATGACGATACATTGAAAACTCTGCTCTTATGAGGAACCATAGATGATTGCATTGAGTTTCTAAATTTAATGGGTGCAAGGGATGTATCCTTAGTATGCATAAATATGTCACCTTTGTAGAAGATATTCTGGAAATGCCTCTAGGTTAGGAAAAGGGATTAGAGATGCAGTGAAGAGAACCACCAAAACTTCAAGGGAAGGAGTTTCAAGGTCAGATGTTAGCAATATCCTAGAGGATTTTAAAAATGATATCCTTAGCTCTTTGATTTATAAGTTGGATGCACTTCAGGAAAATAAAAGGAAAGAAGAGGAAGATCGAGCTTTATCCATTTTTTCCCTATATGCAGAAAAAGGAACCCTCTCAAGAGTTGCACCTTAGACAAAGTGGAAATATTCCTTTTATGTGACTAGGAAAATCCTACAAAAGAATCCCCTCACTTCGAGGACGTAAGGCTATATATGTGGAAGTAGGGACAGATGCAAAACTTGTTTGCTTTATTTCTCAAAAGCGCCCATGGCGACCTTGACCTTGAGGTACAATGCTAGCTACTATGCAATAATTTAATCATTATTGGAATAATGCGAAAATACACCAACCACAAGTCTCAAAAGGTCCACAAGTCCCAAAAAAATCCCAACCTTGGCATCCACCTATGCCACAACAAACCTTGGCACCTCCATACTAAAAAAAAACCCTGGCAACCAAACTGGATAAATATAGGATTTTGGAATCAACAACAAATCCAATCACAACCTCCTCAAATGTAAAACCCCCAATTCCAATTTGTGCTAGTACAACCAATAATGCAACCTCCTCCACAACCTCAGTTAACACTGCCATTGAACAATCCAACTCCTACACCACTCCTTCCTACACAAAGCACTCCTAACCCTAATAATTTTTCTAGACAACTTGTAATGGCTTCTGATTTATCTAATTATCCAACCTATTCCATTTCCAGAGTATACTTCCATGACATCCAATTACTCTCTAGAAGAAATATCAACAAAACTACCTCTCCCTAAATTACAGATAAAATCCTGATGTACCCTTTGTAAACATTCCAGCCTCATATTCACTATATTCTGGGAGATATGTTTCCTCCAAATCACGGTTCTGGCCTCTTCCAGGATTCATCCCTAAACAAAACAGCTAGGGATAATTTCTATATCATAGGCTACAAATATCCAAATTAAATTTCTTAAGATGTTACAGATAGGGCATGGACTTTAATTTTTGTGGTAAAAGTTTCAGACCCTGATGATGAAAGAGGGACACGTGACAGTCTGTACAAGTTCACTATCATGAACAGTCCTGAAATAAGTCACCTTGGGAGAACTCTCATAAGTCCCAATTGGTGACACCAATTCTGGTAAACCCTATGGTGTTGGAAATATGCCAAACAAGGTTACCGCAATACAAAATTTCAGACACATAGGAGCATTACTTTCATAGATACTGCAGAAATAGTATAAGGAATTTATGTAGAAGAAATCGGTAAACTAGGGCTTCCTGTTCTGGGAGCTTCCCTCCACCATTTTTAGAAAAGGAGTACATTGGACAACTCACCTTGAAGAGGTCTATATTTATATCCAATCATATCTTAAAGATTCTAAGTTTTGAAAATTAGGGTTTCTCTGACAAACCCTAGATCAGCCAGCTCCAGAACAAAGATGGACACCTCAAATCAGTAAGATCTAATATTTTTCTATTTACATTTGAGGTTCTCATTTCAAAATGACTAATCACACCAGCTTGATGACAATCTTGGTGAAACTTTCAACTTCCAACCATGGAAGTATTGGATCTCACTGGTTATTGAAGAAAATGAAATTGGACACCTACATAAGTGGAAAGGTTCCAATTCCAGAGGGAGGTGAGGCTAAAAGCCTTACACAAGAATAACTTGGTCAAGGCCAAGAATACTATTGCTGATTCAATTAAGGATCACCTTATACCACAAGTGTCTTTCCTAAATATACCTAAATAGATGTTTTTATTCATTGACCAAGCAATTTGAAGGGAAGAACATAAATTGAAATATCACTTCGAGAAACCTGTTATACCAAAATCCTATCACCATCATGTGATAAGACATTTGACATACCTACTTGCCCTGAATCCCAGCTTCTGGAGTGGAAACTAAATGGTTTTTCATCGATCTGTCATACAAATTCCCAGCACCACGCATGCCCCTTTATCCAAGAGCAACACCCCTGCTTGCATCGCCTTTCATCGTTTGTCCACAAGCGGTGCCACCACCCATCACCCTTGGTCCATAGGCGGGTTATTACCAGAACCGCTCTATCATAGAAGGAGAAGCGCGGTACCGTGGGTAAAAAGGGAAAAAGAGAATTTTCTCGAGGGTTCTAGATGATAAGCCTCATGTACTGCCTTATCCCTACTGTTGTGGGTTGGTTGAGCTCGAGATCCCTCATCCTAGGATCTTAGAGGCCACCTCACCCACTAATTTCTCAACCATCTCTATCCATTAAAGGCCTATAAATATGAGCTCATAGCCATTGTTGAGGGGAGAACAATTGAAGGTATTGTTATGCTGTTGGATTGATTCTTGGCCCAAGATCATTTGGAGAGAGCATAGAGAGCTAGAGTCGAAGCTTTTGGGGATGAAGAGCCGGTTTCATGGAGATGCATATCAACACTAAGGCTTGGTTGTAAACTTCTTCATATTTCTAATGCAAGTTGATTTCTGTCCCACATATGATGTTGTTGTTGTGATTTTGCATATATATGTTGCTATATTCCTTAGTCACTAGCATAGATTAGTAGATCATATTCTGGTTGCTTTGATTTGTTTCATGTTGAGCTCTTTTACAGGTACACAGGTGAACTGTCAAAGCTTTGTATTCCAGATATCTACAGTGTCTAGGGAGAGTCTTCAACCTTTGTCCTCTATTTGTTCTAGATCTGAACCATTCAGACCAGTGGAACACCTTGCTGTCTTCAGGAGGTGAAATATTCCAGCTAACAAATCTGGCGACTCTGCTAGGGAATTAGTGTATCAGTTGTTCTGATCTTCCTCAGTCTGCAACTCTTGTCCGAATCCAGGCTCCATTTTCTTCAACTCTTTTCAGTCAGATCTACTTTCTAACTTGCTTTATTTGGGTTTGAAACTTCCAGATCTGTTCAGATCTGAGTCATTTTTGTCTTTTATGCTCTGTGTCCATACTCAATTCAATAGTATTTGCCCCGATCTGGTCTTTTTCTATCTTGATCTATCGTTCTCTTTGTGTTTTGGATTTTTATAGCGAAATGCACATGTTCTGTTGGCAAGGAGTGGTGCCACCGCCTAAGTCTAGTTAGCAATATGGTGCCACCACCTGAATCCAGTGAGCAAGGAGCGGTTCTGCCTCAAAACCGCCTATCAGCAACTTCATCTGCGCCGTGCCAGGTAGGCCCTATTCTAGACTTTGAATTTTGATTTTTGTGTGTTTTTGGCTTACTTTTTGATGAAAATGAATTGTATATTCTGCAGCTTCTTTGAGTGTTATATTCCCTTTGCATTCAAAGAGAGTTTATGTTTCTTGCATTGCAGTTTACATTCTTTTCTTTGCTTGAAACCTCTTGCTCCTTTCTGTAGATATCATTCGTTGGAATTGGAAATATACATTTCATTTTCGTGAGTAGGTTTTTGGTTTGTTTTGGACTTGGAATGCATGAGTGATCCATGTTTTTTGAGTCTTCCCTTGCTTGGGGTGATTCTTGTTTCCTTCCGCATGCTGATTTTTCAGTGCTTAGTAGGAAAGATTGGTTCTTCGTTTCCTTTTCTATTTCAAAGAGAAGTTTTAGTTTTCTCCTTTTCTTTATTCACAAGTTTGTTGAATTATTTTCTTCTTGTTTTGTACATGATTGTTTGAAATTCTAGATCTTACTTTCATTGAGAAGAAATATCTGTTTTCAGCTTTACGTACATTAGAGTTAGATTTGTTTGGAAACGTTAGTGAAATCATCTTACCATTAAGTTTTTATGCGTCTTTTTCAAGCATGAAAAGATAGGAAACATTTTGATTTATGTTATATGTTCTCTAGATCTCTTCCTTATTTTCTTTGAAGATTGTTTGGGGTGCATTGATATTTCACTTTTCATTTGAAAAGCTAGAATTGCATTTGCATTTGGGTGTGCATTTTTGGGAAGAAAAAGTAAATCTCTCTCCCTCTCTTAGGTAGAATTTCATTGAAGAGGAAAACTTGCATTATCATATAGATCAATGTGCATCTTCTTTAATTTCAAGTTTTCACTCCATGGTTCCACCTAAATGCACAAGATAAAATTAACGATAGTACTAGGTTAAAAATTTTAGCAATTTGAGTGATAAGTTAGAGACATGTTTGGGCGTCGTTAAAGGTAGGAGCTGTCATTATTTGTTAGCATTACATCCCGGGACTTGCGTGGTTCTTCCACATACTGTCGATATATCGAACGGCCTTTCACGTACCCTTGAGGTATATATAAAGGTACTTCACATACTCGATTGTATATAGGAAGGCCCCTTGTGAACGGTTATGCATTAGACAACACTACTACCGATTTGAGCTCCCTCGTACCTTGCGTATATCAAGAGACCCTTTTAGGAATCCTCAAACCATTTGAGTTATCCTTTTGGCCTATTCTATGAGGTTCCTGACTCTTATCCACTCCTTTCACATGTTTTCTTGTTGCTTTCAAGTTTGAGTAGTACTTGCTTGTGCATGGTAGTTAGGGGGTTATTAGAGAGTTTAGAGATGGCATCCTCATCTAGGACTACTACTCAAGAGGTCCCTTTAAAAGGTGTACCTTTTGTATTCCCTCCAAGTGAAGGTATTTGTCCTCCCTTTATTGCCACTCTAAATATTCCTGGATTAACTATAGGATTACTAGTCTAGATTTTTAATCCGGAAATTCCTGTTACACCTAATGTATCAAATGTCGCCTCTCCTCTAGGAGAGGATCGACCTCAACATAATCCTGCTCCTTCTTTGTCGGTTGTGGCTTCACCCCTTTCTTCTTCTTCGCTTGACCCAAGCTCTGTGGTTAGTAGTCTTGTGGGTAAGAAGAAGAAGAAAGGGAAGAGTAAGAAGAAGAAGGATAAGAAAGAGAACAAGCAGTAACCATCTGCTCTTGATGGTGCTCGTTCTAAGAGAACGCCCGAAAAACCCAAGTTCCCTTGTAAGCTTTGCAAGGGGGACCACCTTATTAAGGAGTGTTCTGGTCTCTCCCGTGTACAAGAAGAGTGGTCTAAAAGGTCCAAACCATCTGTGTTATCAACCTCTGATCATCATGTTGATGATACTCCCTCAACCAGTGACCCATTGGTAAAAGGTCGTAAGGGTAAAGTCTTGTATCCTTGTTTGATATGCAAGGCTATGCATCGTACTTTTCTTTGTCCAACCATGGATGAAGCTTCACGTTGGTTGGAAAATATTACTGGTCATCAATAGGTGATTCCAACAAGTGATAGTAATTTATCCCTTGATCCCCCACTGGTTGACCAAGTGGTCGATTCAGATTTATCTATGGTTGATCCCACTCTTCCTTCAGAGAGTGAAGTTAAAGTGGTTGAGTCGGTGTCATTTCCACCCGATCCCACTCTTTCATTAGAGAGTGTTAAGACTGAAGTAGTCTCATTGACCAAATCTTCATCTTGTTCTTCTCTTCTAGTAGAGAATGAACCAAAACCTACCGAAGTTTTTATGCTTCGTTTTGATTGTTCTCGAAAAGAGTAAATTTTTTTCTGTTTCGATAGAACCCTCTCCGAGTAGTGAAGTTATTTCCTTTGATTGGAGTAACCTAATAGAGTCTTGTCTTCATTCAAGTGTTCCTTTCTAGATAGTTTTGAATGTTACTGCTAGGTGGATACTTCGCACTATTGTTGACGAAGGGGCTTCTATTAGTATTCTACCCTCAACTACTTGGCAAGCTTTAGGTTCTCCTTAGCTTGTGCCAGCCATCAATCAGATATTGGCTTTTAATCATAGACCTACTACACCTTTAGGGACCCTTCCTTTCTTTCCCATTACGTTAGGAGGGAAAACTATCTGTATTGATGTTATGGTGGTCCAAGGTCCTTTGGATTTCAATCTACTCCTTGGACGTGATTATGTCTATGCCATGAAGGTTGTTGTGTCCACACTCTTTCGAGTTATGCATTTTCCCCATGATGGGAATATTATGACCATTGATCAACTTTCTTTTGTTACACCTGACCATCGCATTACTCCTAGTAATTAGAATCCCCTAAATGTGTCGCATGTTCTTGTGGCTCTTTCCCCTTCTAGTTAGCTTCATCCCATCGTAGGTAAAATGGGGGGCGTGGCTCTAGTATATGGACATCATAATGGAGCTAAGCGGGTAGCTTTTATGTAATGGGGAAAACCTACCAACCTCTGGATATCATGTTTGGTAGGGGTAGGTTTTAGAGCATAGTTTACGCTTTTGGTTTCAAGCTTGTTAAAAAATAAAACCACTCCTTAAGCATAGTTTATGCTTTTGGTTTCAAGCTTGCATAAAAATGAAACCATGTCTAGAGCATAGTTTACTTTCGGTTTCAAGATCGTTAAAAAATAAAACCACTCCTTAAGCATAGTTTACGCTTTTGGTTTCAAGCTTGCATAAAAATGAAACCATGTCTTGAGAAAAGTTCCCATTCTATGTCAAGCTCGCTAAAAAATGAAATAGCACCTGACCATCATGTCAGGTTCTGACCATCATGTCAGTTTTCCCTGAGCAAAGTTCCCATTCTGTGTCAAGCTCGTTAAAAAATGAAATGGATCTCCTTAAGCATAGTTTAACTTTTGGTTTCAAGCTTGCATAAAAATGAAATCATGTTCCAAGCATAGTTACCTTCTGTTTCAAGCTTGCGTAAAAATGAAACAGATCCCCTTCCCTTGAGTTGAGTCTTCACTTTAGTGTTAGAACTTAAACTTTCTTTTCACCTGCCCGATTCCTATTCTTCCTACCCCCTTGGTGAACATTTTCACATTAGTAACCACATTTTTAGGTTGGGTATGGAAGAAGAATCGTCAAAGGAAGCGAAGCTTGGGGGCATATCAAGCCGCTAGAAACCATGCTAGGGGTAGGCTTCGCTAGAAATCATGTTGGGGGAAATATTCCAACCTTTGTATAGTATGTTAATGGGGATTCTCAAGCATATTTTACCCATTGGTTTCAAGCATGCGTAAAAATGAAACCAATCCCTGAGCATTCTTTCAACCGATCTTAGAGCTCATTAAAAACAGTAAGATGGTGTTGAGCTTACTTTTCATTTTTTGTGCTCTGGTTAAAACATGAAAAGTGTTTTGAGCTTAGTTTATTACTTTTTCGTGCTCTGGAGTCCTCTTTAAGCTCTTTTTAGGCTCCCTAAATACGAAAAGATTGTCGAGCGATCTTGTCTTCTTCACGCTTGTTAAAGTATTTGAAGAGTCGTTCGTCCGACGATAGGTTATCTCTTTCTCGGTTCAAATAGGACTATTTATAAGAAAGGAGCACTCCAGCCAATCATGATTGGAAGAGTTCTCTAAGGTATGATTTTACACTTTTTCGTGCTTTAGAGACTAAATCATACGAAAAAGGACCCCCATGGAGTTTTCTTCTGTATTCATTCAGACTCTATAAACATGAACGATACCAAGTTTTCTTTCAGTGGACTCGTTAAATTAAACATTGAGAGACCTGTTTTGGGATCAAACCCTCCTTTCTCAGGTTTGTAAAATGTATGAGTCTTGACTTGTCTTCCGACAAGTTATATCGAGTGTTTTTTACCCCCTTTGAACGCGTAAAACCAAAAAGAGGCACTCATCAATCATGATGGGGGAAATGGGAAGGGAATCATCTTGCAAATAATGGTAGTTTTTTGTCATTACCTTTGAACATGGCACTTGTCTGCACAATCATGTCAGTTAATTGGGTATTAAACTGATCTCCATGATGATCCACTTTCATGAGTCATGTCAATCCTTTGAGTCTTTCAAAAGAATGCATTGTCCACTGTCGCATTGTGTATCTATCCTATCTAGTCATGCTGTCAATTCATTGTCATGCCGCCTGGTGTTCAAAGGAGATCTAAAGAAGTTTTACCTCTGCAGTCTACACAGTCTTTGTGTCAGTATATTTGAGTCAGACATATGGTTACTACATTGACATCATTCTAGAACTATGTTTTGAGTTTCGTTTCATTGATGTGGGACTCATCATGGCCCTCCTTTGACGAGACTATTCCTTTCGACATCAGCTCATCATCTGGGAAATAGTCTTAGAAACAATATTTAGTACCTTAAGATCTATATGCCTTAATGACAGATTCTCTCACTCTCAACATAGGTTCACATCATTGACCTTTGATCAATAGAATCAACTGGGTGTTTGACATTAGGACATCTATTCGCACTCAGTATATTGTACTAGGGTACCTTGGGAATCATTGACATTAATGGTGATCTCCCTCACACTTGTTAATGTTTCACATCATTGGCAGGTAATCAAGTGGTTTCTACCATTTTTGAATTCAAATCATTGCAATCACATGGATGGAATCGTACTTTGTGGAAGACGAGATCAAGACCCTAGGCATTTGTTTAAAAGTGCCCATTTCTTTTTCCCCAAGTTGCAATGGATTTTTGTATATCTAGCATGGATCCACATTTGTATGGTCATGGCTATGCTCAAATTTGTGTCTGTATGACACAGATCTATGTTGTATGTCTGGCAGATATTTCCAAGTTTGAGTCCTCTATCACATGGATCTACGTTGTATTCTAGTAGCCATGCTTGTTTATTCCACTCATGGATCTTCCTTGTATTGGTCTGCATCTATGAGTTTGGTTACTTGTGTCTATGAGTCAACATACTGATGTACTATAGATGCCTACTTGACTACATACTCCGATCAAGCCGACATTTTCATCTCCTGGCGACAACTTGTTCTCAAAGCTCTCGTTTATCATATCACTCTAAGACTCATGCTTTGGGAGGCATATTGTTATACCAAAATCTTGTCCCCATCATGTGATAAGACATTTGACATACCTACTTTCCCTAAATCCCAGCTTCTGGAGTGGAAACTAAATGGTTTTTCATCAATCTGTCATGCAAATTCCTAGCACCGTGCATGCCCCTTTATCCAGGAGCAGTACCCCTACTTGCACTACCTTTCATCGGTTGTCCACAAGCAGTGACACTGCCCATTTCCCTTGGTCCATAGGCGGTTATTACCAGAACCACTCTGTCATAGAAGGAGAAGCGCGGTACCTTGGGTAAAAAGGGAAAAAGAGAAGTTTCTCGAGGCTTCTAGATGATAAGCCTCATGTACTACCTTATCCCTACTGTTGTGGGTTGGTTTAGCTTGAGATCCCTCATCCTAGGATCTTAGAGGCCACCTCACCCACTAATTTCTCAACCATCTCTATCCATTAAAGCCCTATAAATATGAGCTCATAGCCATGGTTGAGGGGAGAACATTTGAAGGTATTGTTATGCTGTTGGATTGATTCTTGGCCCAAGATCATTTGGAGAGAGCATAGAGAGCTAGAGTCGGAGATTTTGGGGATGAAGAGTTGGTTTCATGGATATGCTTGTCAACACTAAGGCTTGGTTGTAAACTTATTCATATTTCTAATGCAAGTTGATTTCTATCCCACATATGATGTTGTTGTTGTGATTTCGCATATATATGTTGCTAGATTCCTTAGTCACTAGCATAGATTAGTAGATCATATTCTGGTTTCTTTGATTCATTTCATGTTGATCTTTTTTCTAGGTACATAGGTGAACTGTCAAATCCTTGTATTCCATATATCTACAGCATCTAGGGAGAGTCTTCAACCTCTGTCCTCTATTTGTTCTGGATCTGAACCATTCAGACCAGTGGAACACCTTGCTTTCCATAGGAGGTGAAATATTCCATCTAACAAAACCAGTTGAAGAATGTGAAGATGCAAAATGCAGAGACCATACAGTCATACTTTACAAGGGTCTGTTGAATCAAAGAACAAATTGAAGCAGTGGATGAAGAACTAGAGAATGAAGGCATTTTGATAACCACCTTCAATAGCCTCCCAGGATCATGGGATTCATTCATTCAAGGAATGTGTGCCAGAAGGAAGTGATTACTTTCCACAGATTCTGGGAATAGCGCACACAAGAAGAAGCTCGACTCATAATAAGAGAAAAGAAGATGGGAGCAACTGAAGATCAATATTTCACAATTCAAGGAAGATACCTGAAGAGAAGAGGAATATGAAGAACTCAATTATTCAAGAAACTCTTATCCATCTTAAACATTTGGATAAGAAATGATGTTTTTATGAATGAATGAAGATGCTATTATCCATGTCTTGGTAGAGATGGAAGGCATCTAGAAATTTTCCGTGAGATATGGATGAATGTTGTATTGTCTAAAATAGTTGCATGATTATATCTTTATGCATAATAATTTACCATTATGAATATGCATGATGAAATGTTTCTAATCATACAACTGGTGCATTTGACTTGTAGAAAAGATCGCATACAATCGCCTATAAGAAAAGAAGGATGAGACTTGTTGCGAAGAACAAGTGAAGACAGTTCAAGAAAGAATCCAAGATGAAGAATAATATGACAATACTTTCAAAGAAAGAAGAAATCTCAAACACGGTGCAGCTATGTGACACTGTTGAGCGACATCATTGATACAGAGCCTTCCAGCTATGAAGAAGTATCCAAGAAGAAGGGCAAGGAGAGTACCCATTCAAGAAGAATGATGTCTAGGATGTAGTATCAAGACCTGAAGGGAAGTTCGTAATGTCTTCCATATGGATCTACATGATCCAACCTATAGTATCTGGAAAAATAGTGGGATACAAGGCAATATTCGTAGCACGAGGCTTCTCACAGAAAGAAGGCATAGACTACGAAGAGACATGTGTAGCCATTGGAAAATAAGACACATGACAGGCAGAGTCATGTGTGCAAATGAGAGAATACCTTGTACGAGCTTAGAAGGCACCCATGGGATATCATACACATGAGGATCTTTAAGATCACATAGAGTGATGACGATCTTAACCTTTGCTACAATGTTGAAGATGAAAGGCTATAGAGGATGAAAAGCTCATAGATTTGTGCAAGAAGAACTTTTGAAAAGGTTCAAGATAGAGGATTGTGGTATGTAGTGACCCTAGATGGATACATAGAATATTAGTAGCAAAGGAAGCTACTTGTCACTCTAGTACATAATGCTTCAGTGAATAGAGTATGAAAGATAGAGGGAGAATGATGCTTTGCTTCAGAGGGAGTGACTACAGAAGATCCTGAGGTTCAACATAGTACAATAGGATGGACATATTACTGATGAATCTAGGATTTACTGAGAGTAAAGCAGATTCCAACCTTTACTTCAAGGTTGAAGGTGGAAGACCAGTGATGCTCATGTTAAATGTCGATGACTTGTTCCTGACAAAAAAGAGGAACTCGTTAAAGTTGCAATAAGGAGACATGCTTCCGAGTTCGAGATGAAAGAATTGGATATGATGCACTACTTTCTAGGCATGGAGGTGTGGCAGAATGCAGATGGAATCTCCTTCGAAAAAGGGAAGTATGCAATAGATATCTCGAAGATGTTCAGGATGATGGACTACAAGGCCATGAGCACACCTATGGCATCGAACCTGAAGCTATTGCGTGATGCTTCATTAGAGATGATTGATGCCACGATGTATCATCAGATGATTTGTTCCTTGATAGACCTGATGAATACGAGACCAGATATTTGCTTTGCTATGAACACATTGAGACATGTTCACCTAATGGTTGCAAAGCATGCATTGAGGTACGTGAAGGGTACAGTTGATTATGGGATAAGTATGAGGCCAATTAGAAGATTAACATGGAAGGTTATGAGGTTTTGGATTGCGCAGGAAATTCCATTGACAGGAAGAGCACTTTGGGGTGCTACTTTAGTATGAGATCAGGTGTCATTTCTTGGTGTAGTAAGAAGAAGTCCTATGTGGCACTGAGTATAGCTGATGCAAAATATGTTTCCACTTGATCGGATATTTGGGAGGTAGTGTGTTTCTTTTGAAAAACTACTATTTGATTTGATTGATCTGACTTGAATTTGTGTATGATGTAGAGAGGAGCAGTGAAGCTCCAGTATGTGATCCATATCAAGATCTATTGAAAGAGGGAGTTCTAGCATAGCCAGTGAGATAGGTTTCCTGAGCATAAAATCCTGGCGAAGCTCATAGGTGGCTTAGATGTAAACAGTCCTATAGGTTGTCCTCGAATGTAATCGGTCCTAGTGAAGCTCACAAGTTATCCTTGGACGTAATCACCCCTGATTTGATTCTATGCTAGAAATGGCCAAAGTGAAGTTTGAGTACTTCAAGGAGAAGCTTGGTGTTCACCAGATCAAGGTTCCTTCCAAGAGGAAGTGATGAGTCTGTGAGCCTTTCTGACATGGTGGTAGGCGGGGCCTCCCATGGTTAGATATAATTGTTGTGCCCTTCTGACATGGTGAGAGGATTGGTTCCTTCCAAGGTCATATGTAAGTGCAAATACATTCTGATGTGATTGTGGGATGTGTTCCCACATGATCAGTGTAGAGACATTCTAACGTCATTGTGGGATGTGTTCGCACATGATCAGTGCAGAGACATTCTGATGTGATTGTGGGATGTGCTCCCATATGATTAGTGCAGAGCCATTCTGATGTGATTGCAGGATGTGTTCCCACATGATTAGATATAAGTGCACAACATAAACTATATGGTGCTCATCAGGAACTTCAAATGTATGTGCAAATTGCTTAGCGATTCCTTCCTAGTCTTGGGTTTCTTGTCGCAATTCCATAGATGTATACCAGGGTCTAGGTGTCATTTCCAATGTATGTATGAAATGATGTACGCACTCCTACCTCGGGTATTCTGCAAATGTGATGAGACAATGATTAAAATGTTCCACAGGGTTTGCTAACCCTGAATACTTATGGTTTACCAAGGTGACCTCTTCTCTGAATCTGACTTCCATCAATCTTCTACACTATGTCCAATTTGTTATAGAATTCCAATGTAGAAAAGTGTTGCGATTCCATTACAAGTCCTTCAAACTCATTTAAGAAGGTCCCAAGGTTAGGTAAACCCTCATAGGCTAGTAGCTCACATAACTAATTCTCCACCCATCGCACGTACCTGTTAACTCTCACGCATCTCCTCATAGATACTTCATGTAGTATGTTCTACCAATTCTCCAAAGCTTCCCCCCAGTCGGATGTGCAGGAACTAGCACTCTTCCAGATTAGGTTCCCATCTACTGTCGGATTGATGTAGACCTCTTGTAGTTTAGTAACATCATAGATTTGGTTGAGGTAGTCAGCTTGGACATCATTATATATGGGCTCAACATATCTCTATCCTTCTAACGGGTCAATGGGTGACACAAATCTCATCCCATTATCCTCGAATTAGAGGATGCGTTTCTTGAAGTTTGTAATGGTTTGGTTTTCAATAGCCCAATCTATACCCAGCAATGCAAGATATGGGTTTGTGTCATCAACAATATTGATGAACTCAAAGTCCGCAAATGTGTGAAACCCTTCAATGTCGAGGGGGACCCAAATCAAGCATCCAATTGGTAGGACCTTCGCCTAATTTGCAAGTCGCAGCTAGATAGGAGACCAGTCCAGGTGTGGCTTGCCCATACTTTCCTAGGTTTAGCTTGTTAAGATATTGACATCAGACCCCAAGTCTAAACTAATGTAATCCATGTCGTAGTCACCTATCTATGTGGCCATTCTTAACTCACTGCTAGTTTTGAACTTCTTTCTCACTTGATTAACCTTCTTTTCAAGCCGTGGATCTATGGGAGTCTCTTCTATCATTTCTTGCAGTTTTGCAATAACATATTTATATTATATTAGCGTTAAGCAACATGACAGAAAGGATCTGAGCTTAATAACCTTTTGTGGAGAATTCTTCTAAAATATGCACTGAAATTTTTAAGGCATCTCCTTGAATCCTTCTGAAATCGATGGTTCTACTGAATCCACAAACTCAGGTCATACCTCCAAGAATGTTTCCTTTTGTTTTTGGGCATCAAATGATGCCTTCTTCTGTGTCATAGGTCGTACCTGCAGTTGCAGTTTTTCTTGTGCTTTATCCTGATCAGATCCTATCGCAGCTCCTCCTCATGTTATGACACCAACATTCAAATCTCGTGGTTCAACCGCAATCATCTGAACATTCATGTTAGGATTTGGTTTTTCATTCTATGCAAGGTTAGGTCCTACAATGGTCCTTGCTTTCCATTTTGCGATCAACTGAGGACATTGCTCCATATTATGGTCCTGTCCCTTACAGTATGAACATGTCTTCACAAGTTCTAAGTAATATCTGGCATAGTGACCCATTTTTCCATAGTTATAGCACATAAGTTGGCCTCTTCCTCTACCAAATCCTCCTCCCCCACCGCTTTCTCTGAAGTTTCCACCACCCCTTCCCTGCGGGTGTGGTTGCTGCGGTGGGTACTGGTTCTGCTGGTAGTGTGGCTGGTAGTGATTAATGAGGTTGATACTCATTTTGGCATTGATTGGGTGGGAATTTGATAGGATTATATGATTCTTGCACCAGTTCAACCTGATCCATCCCCTCATTTTTCATTAAGTAGGTGTCGAAAGTATTTTCTTTCAAGAGCTTGTATGCTCTGTAATCTTTTTCTTCATGTGCTACTGACTTACAAAACTTACAAAAAATATTTGCTGGGGTACTAACAATATTCTGTAGGTATAGGCACTCATCGTCATGATGCCCTCTAGACTAGCATATCCGACACCATGGTAGTCCTTGGCCATTTAATGGGTTTGGTGCACCTAACGCAATATAGTTCATGAAGGCTAGATAGTTATCCTTAGTGTTGTTCTCATCTGTTCTGCACTTTGTGCACCACAAATATTCTTGTGCTTCCTTTCCCTTCTTGATGTCCTATAGATGTATCATTAGATTATCCAACTATGACTGAATCTGTACCATTCTTGTGGCATCGTCACCAATGGGAGAGGTTTTTAGCTAAATCGCCAACTCTAGTGCTTATGTCTGTGACTCAATCTTCTGTTGCATTAATGGTCCTCAGATGTGTGGTAAAAATGTGACAATAAACCACTCTTTTTGTTGTACATCCGACATTTGGAAGCTTATGTTAGCCATCAAAGTTTTAAACCGTTGGTTAAAGTCCCATATTGATTCTCCCAATGCTTTCTTTATCTCCTTGATCTCAGTAATGCACTGCGATTCATATTTAGGTTTTTTGAACTCAGAGATCATTGCAGCTCTGATCTCATCAAGGATATTTTGTAGTGTTCTAGTTGGTGTGGCACAGAACTTCATAAACCAATCTAGCACATGACCCCTCAGAGTCATGATCATTTGTGACTTCTTTATGTCTGCATTATGGACTAACCGAACCATCCAAACAACTTCATAGAGGAACCAATGTTCCTTTGGATCTTCTGCACCATTTCCATTGAATGTGGATAACCGAATGTCTTCCCCAGCCATTGAGTTGGCATCGGGGTTATTTTGAAAAGGATTCAAAGGAGGTGAACCCTCTTTCCTCCTAGTCGCAATACTAGCACTATTGGTATTATTGGTCCTTTCTGGGGATGAGAATATTGATCTCATCGACGGTGATACTCCTGGTATGATCTAGTTGCATCCTGATATTGGTGTCTCTGTAGATTCTTCTGATTCCTTTGCTCCTTCCAATATTGGGCTATATTCCTCCTCTTCATCACAAGACCCTTCATCTTCGTGTGACCGGCGTTCGTGTTCACTCTCCTCGAATAGACTAGGATTTAGTCTCCCTCTTTTGATCTTTCTTCTTTTCCCTGATCTGAATCTCCTTCCACTCCTTAGAAATCCAGTTTTTAATTCAGGTTTTCTACTTCTTGGGAAAATTTCAACTCATCCTCTCCCATTTTCTTAACAGATCATCTGCAGCATAACCTCCCTCATGGGCACGCGACTTAACTACTCAACCACAAGATACCCTTCTCATAGATGAGCATTTTAATCCATGTACTAATAGATAACAAATATATTCTGTGGGGCCCTTGGAAAAAAATTCTTTTAGCCTCACTATATGAGGTTATAGTATCTACTGCAAACTCAGTGATGTATCCTTGCAAGATACTGTCAACCCAGAAATCAAAATCTCTAGAGATAGCATTACTTACATTGGTTATCTCGTGGACCAACTGATCATTCCATTCAACAGGTTCTCTCCTTAGGAACGTCGGTTGTCCGGTCACCAATATTGAAAACAATTCGTACACTATAATAGGGAACTCTGCAAATAAGATCTTGTGGATATCAGAGTATATGTACTTATCCACCCAATTTTCTGAACTCCATCGTGATCCTGTTCTCTCCTCTTGTGTGAATGCTAGCGTTTTAGAGTCCATCCAATCTTCTATCTCTTTCTTCTTCGGGTGCCACAACATTTCCCTTGGATCAATCAAGTAAGGGTCCCATTAAGGCATCTAGAAAGTTTCAGTGAGATATGGATGAATCTTGTATTGGATAAAATAGTTGCATGATCATATATTTATGCATAAGAATTTTTCATTATGAATATGCCTTATTAAATGTTTCTAACCATACAACTGGTGCATATGACTTGTAGCAAAGATCATGTACAATCATCTACAAGCAAAGAAGGTTGAGACTTGTTCTGAAGAACAAGTGACAAAAGTTCAAGAAATAATCCAAGATGAAGAATAATATGATGAATGCAGCGACATCATTGATGAAGAAGTAGCCAAGAAGAAAGGGAAGACCAGTTCAAGAAGAATGATGTCTGGGATGCAGTATCGAGACCTGAAGGGAAGTTCATAGTTTCATCATGTAGTAGATGGAAACATCGTGGGATAGAAGGAAATATTCATAGCACGAGGCTTCTCACAAAAAGAAGGAATAGACTACGATGAAACATTTGCAGCCATTGGAAGTTAAGACACATGACATGCAGACTCATGTGTGCAAATGAAAGAAGGCCTTGTTGTTATACACCTGAGTGGCACCTCTCCGTCCGAGTGATGATATNTGGATAGAGGTTTTCCCTTAACACTATAGCTTGGCTTGTCATGAAATACATTCTACCTTCATCCAGCTAGTTACTTTGCCATTTTGCCATGTTGGGATGTATTCATGACTCTCTTTATAGACAACTCGCGATTCATTCGTGAGTCTCCCTTATAGCAAGTCGTGAATCCTTGTATTCGTAGGTTGTTCTTATACAGATTCACGAGTCATTCGCGGGTTGCTCTACTACATACCCGCGAATGTGCCTCTTAACATGAAAACACAAAATCACACCCTAATGGGATTTTAGTTAAGTCATTTTAATTAATCTCCCTAACTGCTATAACCTCCCTAACCTTCAAGAACTGCCTTAGTTCACCCATATAAATACAGGCCTTGGGGAGGGTTGTAGGGACTTACATTTTGGCAGCAAAGTTATGCTGGTGGATTGTTTACAGAAGTCTTTGGAGCAGTGAAACTCAGAATCCTTTGGTGATAGAGGAGTCCTTGTCTCAGACGTTTGGTTGTACTCTGAACTTTCTCATTATTGATAATAAAGAGATTACTTCTTCCACATGTGTCTCATATATCTTGGTTTGATAATTGTTTATGCTTCAGTATTTCATATTTTATTTATCTAACCTGCTAATATATATATATATGAATCATACTATATCTGGAAGATTGTCTCTGAACAGGTGAAAGAGGAGTGAACCTTGAAGACTTTGGAAGTGGAGCAGATTGGAAGAGGACTAGCAAGGATCGAACTTCGTTTAACAAGTAACTTCTTCTAACCCTTCTATTTCCTATTCTGCACTTTAGAAGTCAATTGTCTGCAAGTGTTTGAGTATGTTGGTAACCCCTGACCTACGATTATTAGGTGCATAATCCCTTACAAAAGAACTAGTGACTCCGCTGGGGACACCCATGGGATAACACATAAATGAGGAGCTTGAAGATCACCTAGAGTGGTGAAGATATTAACCTTTGCAACAAGGTTAAAAATTAAATCCTATAGAGGATGAAAATCTTAGAGATGGGTGCGAGAAGAAAGTTTTCAAGATAAAGGATCTTGGTATCTAGTGACCCTAGATAGATGCATAGAATATTAGTAGGAGAGGAAGCTACTTGTCACTCCAATACATAATGTTTTAGTGCATAAAGTACGAAAGACAGAGGGAGAATGATGCTCCGCTTTAGAGGGAGTAACTGTAGAAGATACCGAGGTTCGACATAGTATGATAGGATGGATAGCTTACTGATGACTCTAGGATTTACTGAGAGTAAAGTGGACTCCAAACTTTTATTCAAGGTTGAATGTGGAAGACCAGTGATGCTCTCGTTATATGTTGATGACTTGTTCCTGACAGAAAAGAGGAACTCATTAAATTTGCATGGAGGAGACTTGCTGCCGAGTTCAAGATGAAGGACTTGGACATGATGCACTACTTTCTAAGTATGGAGGTGTGGAAAAATTCAGATGGAATCTCCCTAGGACAAGGGAAGTATGTAGTAGAGATCTTGAAGAGGTTCAGGATGATGGACTACAAGGCCATGACCACACCTATGGCATCGAACCTGAAGCTATTGAGTGTTGCTTCATTAGAGACGGTTGATGCCATGATGTATCATCAGATGATTTGTTCCTTCATGTACCTAACAAACAGGAGACCAGATATTTTCTTTGCGGTGAAAAACTTCAGCTAGTTTCTGACAAATCCTAAACATGTTCACCTAATTGATGTAAATCATATTCTGAGGTACCTGAAGGGTACGATTGATTATGGGATGAAGTATGATGCAAATAAAAAGTTTAACCTAGAGGGTTATGTTGATTCAGATTGGACAGGAAGTGCTACAGATAGAAAGAGCACCTCGGGGTGCTGCTTCAATATGGTATCAGGTGTGATCTCTTGGTTTAGCAGGAAGAAATGCTACATAGCACTGAGTACAGTCGAAGAAGAGTATGTCGCAGCTTGTTTGGCTAGTTGTGAGGCAGTATGGCTCAGGAAACTACCATCTGATTTATTTGATCTCCTGTTGGATGCTACTTGTATCTTCTGTGACAACCAGAGTTGTGTGAAGTTGTCTGAGAACTCAATGTTCCATGATAGGTCAAAGCACATCGAGATCAAATATCACTATATCATGGATATGGTGCAGAGAGGAGCATTGAAGCTCCAGTATGTTGTGACAGATGAGGAGATAACAAATGTGTTGAACAAACCACTAGCCAGGGTGAAGTTTAAGTACTTTAGAGAGAGGCTTGGTGTTCTTCAGATAGAAGATACTTCGAGGAAGAAGTGATGGGAAACATTTGCAGGAGCCATTCCAAGCATGGTAGGAGGATCCTTCCCACGACTGTGGATGTAAGTGCTGCATGATGAGCATTAGGATGATGCTTCAGTTTCTGCTATGATGATGATCAGGATGATCATATGATGATGATATGCATCAGGATGATGTTGTGATGAGTATCAGGATGATACTCTATGGATATATTCTACATATAAGCATGTAAAAGATCCTGAGAGATTTGATAGTCTGTGCTTGGATGTTATTTTGAGGTTTTTCTACAGGTTGGCCATGGACAGGTTGTGCAGGTAGCATAGAAAAGATATTGGGAGATCCTATAGTCTGTGCTAGGATGCTATTTAAAGGTTTTTCTATAGGTAGCATAGAAAAGATCCTGGGAGATCCTATAGTCTATGCTAGGATGCTCTTTCAAGGTTTTGCTACAGGTATCATAGAAAAGATCCTGGGATATCCTATAGTCTATGCTAGGATTCTATTTCAAGGTTTTTCTACTAGAGGCATGTAATCAGCCCTAGAGATCCAATAGGTTGAGCTATGTGCTTGTAAAAGTACTGGGATGCTCTTTAGAGTTCTTGTAGGTTGCAAGACACTCTTTTAAGGTTTTCCTAGACAACATAGAAAATATCCTAGGAGATCCTATAGTCTGTGCTAGGATGATCTTTCACGGTTTTGTGGTGGTAGTCACATAGAAAATATCCTGGGAGATCCTATAGTCTGTGCTAGGATGCTCTTTCGAGGTTTTTTGATGGTCACATGTAAAATATCCTTGGAGATCCTATAGTCTGTGCTAGGATTCTCTTTCAAGGTTTTGTTCACACACGTAATCATCCCTAAGGATTCCACAGTATGGCCAAAGATGATGAAGACCTACAGAAGCCATTCTATGGGAGAATGGAGGCACCTGGTTAGTTACCAGGAAATTGATTCAGTCTAGGACTGAAGCTCAACTTAGTGCTAAGAGTCCATTCTCTGGGAGAATGGAGGCACATGGTCAGTTACCAGGAATTTGTTTAAGTCTAGGACTGACAATCAGCCTAGAGTTGAGAGCCATTCTTTGAGAATGAAATATGTAAGTGTTGGGCAGGCCATTCTAACATGGTTCTTGGATGTGTTTCTCTCATGGTCAAATATAAGTGTTGAAGAAGATGAATAATCTACCCGGAGGCTAGGCTTACAACTAGCATGAAAAAGGGATGGCTTTGTAGAACTTCCTGTGACGAGAAGAATGAAGAGATAGCACCATTTGATTGAGATAGTGGAAGCAACGATGATGATCCAGTGATGCTCCAGATCAAGTGATGGTCCATACTTGATGATGATCCAGTGATGCTCCAAATCAAGTGATGATCTAGACTCGAAGATGATCTAGACTTGATGAATATGACTTGAATATGAAGATGAATTGAAGATGACTCGATGATGATCCAGATGATACAGAGAAGAAGACTTTTGCTGATAAATTGTGTCAAAAAAATACCTTCCTAGTTAAGAGGGAATGTTGATGTATTTTTAAATTCAGAATGTATTCACTTGTATATCTTATGTATTGTACCCCGATGTTTATTCTAGGAAGCATCTATAATGTGATTGAGTTGTGTAAAGTCATTGAGTTTAACCCTCCATTGTAAGTCAGGGAAATAGACCCCACAATTGTTTCAAGGTTAACCCTCCTTGTTGATCGGAGGGAAAATTCCCCACAGTTGTGGGGCACTACGGTTATTAGACTCTCCTAGAGAAGTCGGCCCTAGAAAGTAATTGTTAAGTGAGGCTGACTTGTTGAAGTGGACATAAAGTAAACGAAAGAATATAAATAGAAGTGAGGCTCTCCTCATTTCTATACATCACACACACACACACACTCACTAGGGTGCATGAGTGAGAGAGGATAATATCTCTCAAGTGAGAGAGAGAGAGAGAGAACAATTGTTGGATATCATCTTTTATGTCTTTGGGTTTCCACTACTGCCATTGGTGCTCATTCTATCTCTGAGGAAGTTGCGGTGTTTTCTCCTTTATGGTTTCCCTGGGGAAAATTCTTTGTCTCTTGTCTCTTGTGTTTATTGATGTGCATGTTACTCTCTCAGATAAGATCCTAAGATCAAATTGCTTAAATGATAAAAATATAACAAGAGAAAACCTATGTTTGGTGTGTAGGAATGCAGTGGGTCAAGAATATTAGGTTGGCCCAAAGGTGCAACTTTTTTAAGAGATTAATTTTTTGGAATAGGATGGTTGATGGGTATTCACGATTAAGGTTGGTACATATACTCAAAGGTAATGGACTTATTTAGTTGTGAATATTTTATCAATCGGTCCTATCAGGTGAAAGGGAATCACCATAATTGTTAATAGTTTACCATAAGATTATCCCAAAGGTAGGTCACGGTAATACTATTTATTATTGTTTGACCTTGTGTTTTATGGTGACTAATTGTCAAATTATTTATAACTCTTAGCATTAATGTTGTGAGCATGAATTTATGATTGTAGTGTTAGTTCCTATTTTGCTACATTTGCATGCCTCTTCTGTTCCGATCTTGAATGGAATTAATTTCTCAAATTGGAAAGAACAAGTTTAGTTTCATCTCGATATTCTGGATCTATATATAGCACTTGAATCTGAGAAACTAGCTGCTATTACTGGTGAAAGTAGTGTGGAAGAAAAGTATATATTCAAAGCATGGGAAAGATCGAACAGACTGAGCCTTAAGTTTATGTGGATGACTGTAGCAAACAACATCAAGTCAACTCTTCCTGAAACTGACAATGCTAAAGAATTTTTGAAATCTGTGGGAGAGTGTTTCCGAACTGCAGACAAATCCCTTGCTGGGACACTGATGGCTAAGCTTACCACCACGAAGTTTGATGGTATGCGTGGGATGCATGAGCATGTCCTTGAAATGAAAAATTTGGCTGCTCAATTAAAGACTTTTGAGATGAACGTGGATGAATTCTTTCTTGTGCAATTTATTTTGAACTCCTTACCTCCTCAGTATGGGTCGTTTCAGATTCACCATAACACTATTAAGGATAAGTGGAATATGAATGAGTTGGCTAGTATGCTCAATCAAGAAGAGGTAATACTTAAGCAACATGGACAACATTCAGTTCATTTCACAACTCAAGGAGCTGAAAGAAAAGGGAAAAATACTAGAAAGGGCATGAAGTGAGTACCACCCAAGGCATATAAGCCTAATAATGGTTCTCAGGTTTATCAGAAGGAAAGGAACAGTGATAAGTGTCACTTCTATAGAAAGTCGAGACACTATCAAAAAGACTGTCCAAAACGTAGGGAATGGTTCGAAAAGAAAGGTATGAATTCAGTTTCTGTTTGTTTCAAATCAAACCTAACTGAAGTTCCTTCTAATACTTGGTGGATTGAATTTGGGGATACTACTCATGTTTCAAATACATTGCAGGGATTCCTTACAACCTAGACCATAAATCCAAATGAAAACTTTCTACTCATGGGAAATCGGGTTAAAGCTCCAGTTGAAGCCATTGAGATTTATCGTTTATTTCTAGATTTTGGTTATCATTTGGATTTGTTTTAGACTCTTTATGTTCCTTCTATTTCCAGAAATTCAATTTCCTTGTCTAGACTTGATATTGATGGTTACTCTTCCAATTTTGGAAATAAAAGTTTCAGTTTGTTTAAGAGTACCTCTTTTGTTGGTTCGTGTATTATTTGTGATGATTTGTACAAATTAAAACTTGATAATCAATTTACTGAAACTATTCTTACCCTGCATCATAATGTTGGTACTAAACATAGCCTCACAAATGAAAATTACTCATACTTGTGGCATAAAAGGCTGGGACATATTTCCAGAGAAATATTACTGAGATTAGTAAAAGATGGGATTCTCTTGAACCAAGATTTTTCTGATCTTGGGATGTGTGTGGATTGTATTAAGGGAAAACAAACCAAACAAACCAGAAAGAGTGCCACAAGAAGTATTGCGCTTCTTGAGATTATCCATACAGACATTTGTGGGCCTTTTGACAATCCATCTTTTGGTGGAGAAAAGTATCTTATCACCTTTATTAATGATTTCTCACGTTATGTTTATGTCTATTTGTTGCATGAAAAATCTCGATCGATGGATGCCCTTAAGGTGTATATTACTGAGGTTGAAAGGCAATTAGATAGAAAGGTGAAAATCATCATATCTTATAGAGGTGATGAATATTATGGAAAGTATGATGAATCAGGGCAGTGCCTTGGCCCATTTGCTAAACTCCTTGAAAAGTGTGGCATATGTGCACAATATACTATGCCTGGAACACCACAACAGAATGGTGTAGCTGAAAGGCATAAACGTACTTTAATGGATATGGTTAGGAGTATGTTAAGTAATTCCAATTTACCTAGGTTGTTGTGGATGCATGCTCTTAATACCGTTGTATACCTACTAAATTGGGTTCCTAGTAAGTCAGTTCCAAAGACCCCTTTTGAACTGTGGAAAGGAAGAAAACTAAGTTTAAGACACCTGCATGTTTGGGGTTCTCCAGCAAAGGTTAGAGTGTATAATCCAAATGAAAAGAAATTGGATTTTAGAACAATCAGTGGTTACTTTATTGGTTATCCTGAAAAATCCAAAGGGTATAGGTTTTTTTGTCCTAATCACAGTACGAGAATTGTAGAGACCCATAATTCCAGATTCATTGAAAATGGTGAAGTCAATGGGAGTGATAAATCACAAAATGTGGTTATTCAAGAAGTTAGAGTACAGGTCCCTGTACCTATGGCATCAAAAGAAATTATTGTTCCTATTGTTGTTGAACAACCTGTAAACATTGAACAACAAATTAATGAACCACCACTCCATAATGAGACTATCACCAATGAACCGATGGTAGAAGAACCACAAGAAATAGCATTAAGGAGATCTCCAAGGGAAAGGAGGTTTGCTATTTCAAATGATTATGTGGTTTATCTACAAGAATCTGATTTTGATGTAGGGACGTGTAAGGATCCGGTTTCATTTTCACAAGCCATAGAAAGTAATGATTTTGTTAAATAGATTGATGCCATGAATGATGAATTGAAGTCAATGTTTCAGAATGAAGCCTGGGATCTCGCTGAACTTCCCGTAGGATACAATAAATTTGGTTGCAAATGGGTTTTTAAGACCAAACGCGACTCTAAGGGAAATATCGAACGGCATAAAGTTATACTTGTGGCCAAAGGTTTCACTCAGAAAGGAGGCATAGATTATAAAGAGATCTTCTCTCCTATGTCCAAGAAGGATTCACTTAGAATTATTATGTCATTGGTAGCTCATTATGATTTGGAGTTGTACCAAATGGATGTGAAAACTGCTTTTTTGAATGGGAGTTTAGAACAAGAAGTATATATGGATCAACCTAAAGGTTTCTCCATTAGAGGAAAAGAACACTTGGCTTGCAAACTTAAGAAATCAATATATGGACTTAAACAAGCTTCCCAACATTGGTATCTTAAGTTCCATAATGCCATTACTTCCTTTGGATTTAAGGAAAACACTGTTGATCGATGTATATATTTGATGGTTAGTGGGAGTAAGTTTATATTTCTGATTTTGTATGTTGATGACATATTACTTGCCATTGGTGATATTGGTTTATTACACGAAACCAAAAAATTTCTCTCTATGAATTTTGAAATGAAAGATATCAAGGATAATTTTAGGGGCGAATTTTAGCCCAATGGGCTATTTTTCCATGTTTTTCTCCAAAAAAATATTCGCCATTTTGCATTTTTTGAAGCCCTTTCGCCCAATTTTGATGGGGTAAAATTTTTTCACCCTAAAAATTGCCAAATTATTATATAAATGATATAAAATCCTTGGAAATTAAAATATTTTTTGAAAAATATTGCCAAACATTTTATAGTTGGTGTTTTAAGAATTCGTAAGATTCGCCAACATTTATACACTTTTAGATAAGTATGGTTCCTTAAAATCATCCCTGAAAGATATGGGTGAGGCATCTTACGTGATAGGAATTGAAATATTCTGGGATCGATCACGTGGATTGTTAGGATTGTCTCAGAAGTATTATATTGAAAGAGTTCTAGAGAGATTCATAATGGAGAAATGTTCAGTTGGTGATGCCCCTATTTAGAAAGGGGAACAAAAACAGATGGAAAGAATTCCTTATGCTTCTGCAGTAGGAAGCCTAATGTATGCACAGACTTGCACCGGAATAGACATCAGTTTTGTAGTTGGTATGTTAGGAAGATACCAAATTAATCCTAGATTGGATCACTAGAAAGATGCAAAGAAAGTGATGAGTTACTTGCAGGGAACAAATGATTACATGCTCACATTTAGGAGGTCTGATAATTTAGAGGTGATTGGCTACTCAGATTTGGATTTTGCTGGATGCATTGATACTAGAAATTCCACTTTTGGTTATTTGTTCCTATTAGCTAGAGGAGCAATATCATGGAAAAGTACGAAGCAAACTATCACTGCTTCATTCACTATGGAAGCTGAATTTGTGGCATGCTTTGAGGCCACGGTTCATGGATTATGGTTGTGGAATTTTATCTCAGGACTTGATATTTTCGACTCTATGGCCAAGCCGCTGAGGATTTATTGTGATAACTCCGCAACTGTATTTTTCTCTAAGAATGAAAAGTATTCTAATGGTGCTAAACACATGGAATTGAAATACTTTTCCATTAAGGAAGAAGTTCAGAAACACCGAGTGTCAATTGAACACATAAGCACACTGCTTATGGTTGTAGACCCATTGACAAAAGGATTATCACTAAAGACATTTAAGGAACATGCCAATAGAATGGGTATTGAACGTAGCACATAATAGTTTCTACTTTTATGTAATGGATTGCATTATGTTATTTGTTTTATTTGACACTTTGAGATCTTAATAAAGGTGTTCTGATTGATAATTCCTATTTTAAATGTGTACGTACATGTATGAGAATAAATGTATGATGATAGGAATAGTCTTTGACACTGGACATTATTGTTGGACCTTATGAATACACTTCTCGTTTATAGACTATATTAAATAGGTTACTAGTGTTGTGGTACATGGAAGGGAATTTGTTTCCTTATTGACATGGAACTGTCATGACTCACATTAGTAGGTTATTTAATTATAGTATTATGATGATCAACTAAAAGTTAAGATGGATATGATTTATGGCGCACCTAATGTCTACCTTGTTAAACTCTAACGTTAAGTTATCATATGTGCCAAGTGGGAGAAATGTAAGCCTAATTTTATTTTAATTAGTTTTAATGGCCCACATGAAGAGACACATGTGATAGGTAGTTACGGTTTTCAAGAATTCCATATCCTTTGTTATTGATCAATTAGAGGAGTGATTTCCAAGACTCCTACTTTGATGGGCAAGTGGAGTATAACTGTTTTGGGAAACCGGTCCTCTCTCCACCTATAAAAGATATTTCAGAATACCAATCAAGTAAATCTGAAAATTAACGTATCTATAAAGGGGTAAGAGAGATAAACTGTTTTCTACCCTGAATTCAGAAGAAGCGATTGATTGTGTCAATATTTCTGTGCTAATGGATCCGGTAAGTGATTAATGATTGTTTAAATTCTGCTTTACGTTATACATGTGAAGATCATGATAGCTCTAGGTCTTGGAATTATAGTAGATGTTAATTACACAAATCTATTTTAAGTTAACAACATCCACCAAGAACATGCCTTGAGCCGATCCACAATAAAGTGCTCCATACTTCGCATATTCTCTCCTCCTTGAATTGAAGGAGAAGGACAAGCAGTTCTTCCATGTCCATGTGAAGAAACAATATGTGGAAGAATTCATGGGACCTTCATCACTGTCTCTGCACAGTAACAACCATGGATTTTTATTTGGAGGCACCTCATCCCATCTATTAGTTATGAATTTAGACGATGAGAAGAGAACGTTCCACTCCTTGCAAACGTTGCGAGATCTGCACAGGATTTCCACTGGCAGTAACGCCAATATCTCTTAGTTGATATCCTCAGGAAATTCATTATGCCCTATCGATGATGATGAGTATTCTTCCACCTTCATCATCTTCATAGCTCCAAGAAAATGTTAAAGAAAATAAGACAAGCAGAAAAAGGACAGAAATACAATGGACATATTGATTTCCTTCTTATTATTAATCAACAATATATATAGGACTACATATCATAACAATATTATGGGTGAATATCATAGGTCGTAAAATAACATGGTTCCCTCAACTAACTAACTAACGAACCAATATTAACCACACAAATTCTCATCAAAATATTTTTGTTTGGGTCCAAATAAATTTTTAAAACTTTTGAAATTTAATTTTTTAATTTTTATGTTTTTGCAACACCCTTCATGGGAAACACCAATCCTTATGATGGTTGGAATTTTTGGGTGTCTCTTCCCAATTAAGTCACCCCTCACGGTATTGAAGCCACACCAACCCTTATAATGGTTGAAATTTTTGCGTGTCTCCTCCCAATTAAGTCACCCCTAAGGGGATTGAACTCGAGTAGCTTGAGGAGACCCACACCTTAATCGAATGAGCTAGGGAGATTTGACAATTGATTTATTTTAATTAAATAAACTTTCAAACTATTTATATTGTTTCAATACATTAGAGTCAATAGTTTAACTTAAAACATGTTTTCTTTTCTTTGATATTTTATATAATAATTGCACCGACAGAAGCTAGGAGTTTTCCAACCCTTTATGGGGAGGTCTTGTCAAGTTATGCTAGAGAACGTAAATAAAAAATATTAAAATTAAAAAATGAAAAATATAAATTACATATACGTAAATAAAAAAAATAAAAATAAACTAGCATTGATCCATTTTAAACCCAAATCAGAGATGGATCCAAATGGTAAAAAAAGTACACCTTAAGAAATTGGAATGATCTCATTGCTTGATAGTTGTAATAGAAACCCATGCTCAACCATTGACTTGTGTTCTCCTCTTCTAGATGTATACCAGGTTCTAGGTGTCATTTCCAATGTATGTATGAAATGATGTACCCACTCCTGCCTCGAGTATTCTACAAATGCGATGTGACAATGATTAAAATGTTCCACAAGGTTTGCTAACCCCAAATACTTATGGTTTACCAGGGTGACCTCTTCTCTAAATATAACTTCCATCAATCTTTTGCACTATGGCCAGTTTGTTATTGACTTCTTATGTGCACCCCACCATCTAGCGGGCATAGGTTTTAAGGCATGATCCAACGTGGACAAGCACTGTGATTCCATTACAAGTCCTTCAAACTCGTTTAAGAAGCTTGCAAGTTTATGCAACCCCTCATAGGTGGGTAGCTCACGCAGCTCATTCTCCACCCATTGTACATACCTGGTAACTCTCGTCCATCTTCTCATAGATAATTCATGTAGTATGCCCTGCCAATTGTCCAAAGCTTCCCCCGAGTCGGATGTGCAGGAACTAGCACTCTTCTAGATTAGGTTCCCATTTGTTGTCGGATTGATGTAGTCCTCTTGTAGTGCAGTAACATTGTATATTTGGTCGAGGTAGTCATTGGGGCCCTCATTATTTATGGGCTCAACGTATCTCTATCCTTCTAATGGGTCAATGGGCGACACCAATCTCATCTCATTATCGTCGAATGAGAGGATGTGTTTCTTGAAGTTTGTAATGGTTTGGTTGTCAATAGACCAATCTATCCCCAATGATGCAGGATATGGGTTTGTGTCATCAACAATATTGATGACCTCAAAGTCCACAAATGTGTGCAACCCTTCAACGTCGAGGGGGACTCGACTCAAGCATCCAATGGGTAGCACCTTCACCTGATTTGCAAGTCACGGCTAGATAGGAGACCAGTCCAAGTGTGGCTTGCCCATACTTTCCCAGGTTTTTCTTGTTAAGATATTGACATCAAACCTCGAGTCTACACTAATGTAATCCATCTCCTAGTCACCTATCTGCGTGGTCATTCTTATCTCACTACTAGTTTTGAACTTCTTTCTCACTTGATTAACCTTCTTTTCAGGCCGTGGATCTATGGGAATATCTTCTATCATTTCCTACAGTTCTATAATAACATCTTTATATTATATTAGCGTTAAGCAACTTGACAGAAAGGATTTGAGCTTACTAACCTTTTGTGGAGCATTTTTCTGAAATATGCACTGAAATCGTTAAGGCATCTCCTTGACTCCTTCTGACATCGATGGTTCTACTGAATCCACAAACTCAATCAAACCTCCAATAATGTTTCCTTTTGTTTCTAGGCATCGAATAATTCCTTCTTCTATGTCACAAGTCGTACCTGTGGTTGCAGTTGTTCTTGATTAGCTCCTATCGCAGCTCCTCCTCGTGTTACAACAACAACATTCAGATCATGTGGTTCAACTGCAATCATCTGACCATTCATGTTAGGATTTGGGTTTTCATTCTATGCACGGTTAGGTCCTGTGATGGTCCTTGCTTGCCATTTTGCGATCAACTGAGGACATTGCTCCACATTATGGTCCTGTCCCTTACAATATGAACATGTCTTCACAAGTTCTAAGTAATATCTGGCATAGTGACCCATTTTTCCACAGTTATAGCACATAACTTGGCCTCTTCCTCTACCAAATCCTCCTCCCCCACCTCTTCCTCTGAAGTTTCCACCACCCCTTCCCTATGGGTGTGGTTGCTGCAGTGGGTACTAGTTCTACTGGTAGTGTGGCTGGTAGTGATTTTTTTGCACGTACGACTACTGAGGCGCGTACTAATGTTGATACAAATTTTTGTACTGATTGGGTGGGAACTGCGCAAGCTGATATGATGCTTGCACCAGTCCAGGATGAGCCATCCCCTCATTTTTCATTAACTAGGTGTCGAAATTATTTTCTTTCAAGAGCTTGTATGCTCTGTAATATTTTTCTTCATGTCCTACTGACTTACAAAACTTACAAAAAATATTTTCTAGGGTACTCACAATATTTTGTAGGTATAGGCACTTATCATCGTGATGCCCTCTCGACTAGCATATCTGACACCATGGTAGTCCTTGGTTGTTTAATGGGTTTGGTGCACCTGACGCAATATAGTTCATGAAGGTTGGACAGTTATCGTTAGTGTTCCCATCTGTTCTGCACTTCATGCACCACAAATATTCTTGTGCTTCCTTTCCCTTCCCAATGTCCTATAGTTGTATCATTAGATTAGCAAACTGTGACTGAATTTGTATCATTCCTGTGGTATCATCACCAATGGGAGAGGCTTCTAGCTTCATCGCCAAATCTAGTGCTTATGTCTGTGACTCAATATTCTATTGCATTAATGGTCCTCGGATGTTTGTTAATAACGTGGCAATAAACCACTCTTTATGTTGTACATCCGACATTTGGAAGCTTACCTTGGCCATCAAAGTTTTAAATTGTTGGTCAAAGTCGCACATTTATTCTCCCAATGCTTGATTTATCTCCTTGATCTCAGTAATGCACTACAATTCATATTTAGGTTTTCTGAACTCAGAGATCATTGCAGCTTTGATCTCGTCAAGGGTCTTTTGCGGTGTTCTAGTCGATGTGGCACAAAAATTCATAAACCAATATAGTGCATGACCCCTCAGAGTCGTGATCATTTGTGACTTCTTTATTTCTACATTATTGACTAACCAAACCATCCAAACAAATTCATAGAGGAACCAATGTTGATTTGGATCTTCTGCACCGTTTCCATTGAATGTGGGTAACCGAATGTCTTCCCCAGCCATTGAGTTGGCATCGGGGTTCTCTAGAAAAGGATTCAAAGGAGGTGAACCCTCTTTCCTGCTAGTCATAGTACTAGCACTATCAGTATTATTGGTCCTTTCTGGGGATGAGAATATTGATCTCGTCGGTGGTGATACTCCTGGTGTGATGTAGTTGCATCCTGATCTTGGTGTCTTTGTAGATTCTTTTGATTCCTTTTCTCCTTCCAATATTGGGCTATAGTAATCCTCTTTGTCACAAGAGCCTTCGTCTTTGTGTGACTGATGTTCGTGTTCACTCTCCTGGAATAGACTAGGATTCCATCGTCCTCTTTCGATCTTTCCTCTTTTCCCTGATCTGAATTTCCTTCCACTCCTTATTTTATCCAACTTCTAATTCAGGTTTGGTGCTTCCTAGGACCATATCAACTCATCCTCTCCCATTTTCTTAAGAGGTCATCTACAACATAGCCTCCTTCACGGGCACGCGACTCAACTACTCAATCGCAAGATACCCTTCTCATAGATGAGCATTTTAATCCATGTACTAATAGATAACAAATATCTTCTGCGGGGTCCTTGGAAATAAATTCTTTTAGCCTCACTATATGAGGTTATAGTATCTACTACAAACTCAGTGATGTATCCTTGCAAGATACTGTCAACCCAGAAATCAAAAGCTCTATAGATAGAGTTACTTACATTGGTTATCTCACGGACCAACTGATCATTCCATTCGACGAGTTCTCTCCTCAGGAACGTCAGTTTTCGGGTCACCAATCTATAAAATGATTCTTACAATATAACAGGGAACTATGCAAAGAATATCTCATGGATATCAGAGTATATGTACTTATCCACCCAGTTTTTTGCACTCCATTGTGATCTTGTGCTCTCCTCTTGCACGAATGCTAGCGTTTTAGAGTCCATCCAATCTTCTATGTTTTTCTTCTTCGGGTTCCACAACATTTCCCTCAGCTCAATCAATTAAGGGTCCCATCAAGGGAACCATTTGTTGGCCTCTTTCTCCTTCTTGTCTCAACCCGCAGTTCAATAATACCACAATACCAACAATAAACCACAAGACATCGGCCCAACAGAGTAACTCTATCAGCAACACCTTCAAGGCAGATGCAGTCTCACACGAGATATCTAATGGGTAACTGCTAGAACCATGTTTCCGCAGCTGGCCAAGGATGATAGTCCCTTGGCACATGGCCAAGGCGCTTAACAAAGGAACTTGGATGGCTAGATGACCCCTGCGTAGCTAAGCATAACTATATATCAGCGTGCATGACACACCCTATTCTTAATCCTTAACAAATGGCACAACTTTTGTAACGCAATTGAGTTCTTGAGCTTGGCTGACAAAGTCACAACAAATTGTAATTTTAGTTTCCATAGTGAAATTGTGAATCTTTTTTCATGGAAAAAAAATAAAGTCAAAGGACCATAAAATCATAATCTTTTATCTTTGTGATTAGACCATGAGTTTTATCATCATAAAATTATCAATTCCTCTGGAATTCAATCAACCTACTTAAATACCACACTAGATGGACACTTGTTAGAATTGAATCTTTTGTAGTGGAACGACATGAGATAAACCATAATTTTCATAAAGAAGTAAAAACCACAAATAATTGAGAGCGATTATAAAAATTGAGTCATCAAGGTCATCCTGAAATTTCACCCATAATAAGAATAAAATGTACAAAATACCGCTATTATCCTACTTTTAAATGTCAAATCCTGTTCTCCATATCCAAATTCAATGCCAATGTTATACTAATGGGTTACCAATCCCCATATGCATTGCAAGTCACTGAATAGTACTGAGGGTCCTACTGACCTACCTGACCACAATAGTTCTGGATGTTCACATCAACCCCATATTCAAGCAAGATAGAGACAATATGCAGGAATAAATCTTGTTAAAATATAAAATCATTTAATCATCACTTATCATAGCTTGACAATGCCATAAATAAAGAGAGAATTTTCCTATACCTCATTCTGTCGTTGACCTACTGAATAATGCAGAGGAGAATTTCGAACACTGAAAAGTTGAATACTTTGCAAGACGAGGGTTGCATTCCAATAAATACTTATCCTCTTTTAAATATCCATCTCTAGCAGCAGAAACCAGATGTTCTCCAAAAGTAGAACATCCAAAGGAATTGCCCATGAAATTCAATATCCTCATTTTGTTTGGCAAGGCTTCAAATGAGTTACCAAACTGGATGGCTCCCAAAACTCCAATATACACAATGATGAGTAGAATAATCATGACAGTCTCCCCTAATGAATGATACTCATTGCGTCACTACCTCCCTCCTTTTGGAAAATGTTTTTCTAATGAAAGAATCAAACTTTTGCAACAAAAACAGAGAGAAGTAAAACTATCACTACAATTATGCATCTTTGCATGCTGTAATCAAACATGGAACAAAAAAATACACAGCGTACATATTAAAGCTATGTCATGTAGATTTTATGAAGAGGAATATTTCAATAATACTAGCCAAATGATTATTAAGATGAATACCAGAACATAGAAATTCAAAGAACTTTCTGTTTTGGGGAATTCTAGAGTATTTCCATAAAATTTATGGAAGTGGAAATCCTGAGGCATGCTTATACTTAATAATTATTTTTCTTGTTCTATCAGTCCAGGTATGAGAAGGAGATGAGAAATATTCACTTATTATTACTGAAACTCACCTTAACATAAGATATTGCAGAAGAGGGCCCTGAACCTACTTTAAACTTACTAGTTCAATTGCTGGAAATAGTTTTGTAAGTGATGGATCCATTAAGGGAAGTAAGTCCCTAACTTGTTTATCTTAGAAGTGGGCTGGTAGAGAAGGAACAAGTTCAAGTAGGAATACAAAAGTGACAAAGCAGTCATGTTCGGTGTTTTTGACAGAAGGAAGAATGGAATATGCTTTGCCCCTTCTAGTGTCCGAGGCTCTAGATTCCCAGAAGAGAACAAGAGAGAGTAGTGCAAGAGACACTCCAGGCAACCAAAATCTCTTACAAAAATATGGAGTGGAGATTAAGGGCATTCAAAGAGGTTACCAGCTTCATCATTCAGAGTACACCAGGAGACAAGTGGGATTCTAGAATCTAGAATTAGGAAGAAGAGAGCTCAACCCCTAGATTATGTGATGGTGAATAGGTTGGAAGCATCTGACCAATGTCAATCCAATGGAAGAGATTCTAAATATGCCTAGTTGAACTATAATGGAATTTTAAGGAATCATTGCCTCTAACATTGGCAAGCAAGAAACTAATCATGTTCTAAAAAAATTGTAACATATGGAAAGACAATACCATGCCTTTACACTACAATTATCACCTCATATGTGGAGGATAATGCAGAGGAAAACACCGTTGAGAAGGAATCCCTAGAGGCTATGGCTATGGGAATGAATGTTGGAACCCCTTTAAATCCCATCAACCTAGACACTGAAGGCCAGGAATAACTCTCAGGCTTCTTCTATTTTCTTTTGTTTCTATAAAGAATATTGCTTCATCTCTGTGTTTTAAGATTACATGGCAGTTAGTGTGAGAATTACTTCTACTGTTATGTATGTGTTTGTTAAGTCTCTTAGTTTTTCATACTTCAATGGCCTCTTGGCCCAATTTTGTTTCAGAAAAGCCGTATGTTTTCTACAGACCTAAGTATTGGTTAAGACAATTAAACCCTTCTCTTTTTTGGCTGGATCACATAATGGTGAGCCTAGTTCTATTGGATCTTACCGTCTCCTTACTTATACTATTTTACTGTATATCAATAGAATAGTGTAACACCCCAGTTTTGACCCCGTTGCATTTAAATAAATGATGTAAATAATCATGGTGTGAAGCTAGGAAAAATATCCACCATCGATTTAGTCTTATGTTTCGGCAATTGAAATTAGTCCGATGGTATTTTTTTTATGCTAGCTAAACATTAAAAAGCTAGACATCATGTTAAATTGCAATTTTAATTAAAAACCCAAAGCCGGCTATGTCAACGCAACTAAATGATATGGGGCCATGGTTTTTCCTAAGGATGAGGGAGTGGGGGAATTGGAAGAGTGGGGAAATTTGAATTGGGCAGAGCAACAATTCTGGAAAAAACGTTTTTTGAATTTCTTGGGAAAGAAAACACCAAAAACAACCACCTTTCCCTCATGCGGTAGCATTTCAACTTCCCTCACGAATTGGAATGAACAAAACATTTTTTGGAAAACCAATTGAGGAATTTCATGCAAGAGCTAGCAAGAAAAAAGGATTCAGAGTCTAAACTTTTCTGAAATTCCCCCCTATCCGACGATCTGAATCCTTCATGTTTTGGTTTTTGTGTTATAATTTTTCCCCTGTTTGGCAATTTTGCTATCTCTCACGTTTTCTCCTATCTGCTATTTGTTTTCCTGAATACGATTTCCCTGAATCCAATTTGGTGTCTTTGTTTTGAAATACCAGCAATCTGTTTGTTTTGGTAATTTTGCAGCAGTCGGTTTGGCACTAGCAATGTTCAGAAATTCGTAAATTTTTGTGTGTGTATGTAATCCTTGGCATCTGCTACGTTTTTATAAATCCAAGGACTGAGATCCATGTCTGTGCATCCAAATTTGGTATTTGAATTGATTGAAGGAATGGAAATAGAGTTTAGAATTGCTTGATAAACCTAGTGTGTGAAAGAACCTCACAGACCAATATAGAAGGTTGGTTTTCTTCTTTACATGCCCTGAATAGCACTGGAAGAAAAGGCATGGCCCGAGGGACTTTGTAGCATAGAAGGGAATGCTTCCTTGTGTTGGGTGTGTAATTGTTTATAAATCAGGCTAGATCTAGTGTGGGTGTTCATAGCTCTGGGGTTGAGCTCACTAGATTAGCATTCAGTCTTTCCACCTCCTTGACAGCCTAATAAACCCAACAGGAAGGATGTCTTGGCTTGTGGCCTGATAAACCCACATGTTGGCTTGGTTTTGTCTCATGTGAATTTGGCTAAGTCTAAACCATTTCTTGTGCAAGTCTGATAAACCCAACTGTGTTGGCTTGACTAAATTTTAATTGTATCCTTGGATATGGGTGAAGTCTGCTAGTGTTCCTTATTCCTTGGGGAAGATCATGTTCAGCTTGGGGGTGGCAGTGTTGCTGAGATATTAAAGAGCACACTGGCCTATGGTTAGGTGGAACGTTGCAGCGACATAGTTTCTTGCAGGACAAGCTTCTTTCAAAGATAAGCATTCTAGTGTATTATATTTCCGCAAATGTATTGTTATGAATTTATATGAACATGTTAAATGCTTGAATGTTATGATTTTTCTTTCACTATATGGTGATAATGTGCATCTGTGTATCTTTAAGCTCATGCATTTTCATATTATTTTCACGGGGCTTAGATTTTCCCGGGTTGATAGATGTTAGTCGCGTCCTCTCCACCAAGTAAGGGTTGGGGACGTGACAAATAGTGTCTAACATACCAAGAGTATATAATTGGATCAAAGCTATATATAAACCTTTCAATCGCTTAGAAAGAAATCATAAGGAAATCCATAGTATGCAAACATACTAAGTGATAATTAGCTCCCCTGCGCTCCAAATACTGTGTCAAGCACTATCCTAAGACTTTAATATAAACCCGATCTTCAGAAAATATCAAGAAACTATTAACAGAAAAGACCAGCTGGAAAAATGTATAACATTAAAAATCAGAATTATCCCAAGAAAAAGAACAATGAACTTATAAAAATGGTTTGCAAGTCATTCTTAAAAATACCTTGCAATACAGCCAGATGGCCTAGATCAAAACTATATCTACTTTTTCCAAGCATCATCAAACGATCTATCGAATGTGCATATATCCTGGATAATATTATCAATAAATCTAAAGAAGAATGAAATGGACAAGGAATGTTGGGCATAAGATACCAATTCTTAAGTGTAGGAATGGAAAATCCTGTGACAATATTGAATATTGTGACCTATGATTCTAGCTATGTTGAAAGCACTCTACCACTAAGGCCAATACCATATCTATCATTGTTTCCACTTTCTATTCTCCACCTAAAGTCCTTGTCATTATACTTGGCCATAAGGTTGGACAAGGTAAGATCAAAGGCTTTCTTCTGCAATGGGCATGGCCACCTGTTAATGAATTCCTCAACTGTTGAAAATGAAGGTTGTTTATTATACCATTGGGAAAACTGCCACATTCATAGAGCTCCAAGATCCACTTTCCATTAAAAAATATACTACATTTTTTTAATATTAGCACACTTCCACTAAATGTTGATTCTAAATTATCTATGGAGAGTTTTCTAAATCGTTTTCCTAGTAATTTAATACAAATGGTATTGATCATGGAATTCTTAGCAAGACACACTTTTGTATCATATACTACTAAAGGGATTTTCAAACATCATAAACTTTTTACTATTTCTTATGCACTTAGAAATTACTAATAGAAGTAAATAAAATTAAAAGGAAGCAAACAAGAAACATAGCAACAGAGATTCAATGCCAGCAAATGGTCAACTATTTGTCATAGATTTATTTATACCTTCTCTGATACTTTCCCTTCCAAAAATTCCACCATCTCACTGTGACAGAATGTTTCTCTGTAGTGACTATCTCTCAAGTAGGGAATCTATTGCAGTCAGCATATGGTAGTGACTAGATTCAAAACTTTGACAATATTCAATTATGTCATTCATTGCATTTACCTATGAAACAATTTGCACAATCACCACTGCCACTCCGCACTACAATTTTACAATATAGGACATATGCATTCTATTTGTTCAATCAAACATTGTAATATAGTCGATATTCAAAACTTTGACAATATTCAATTATGCCATTCATTTAATTTACCTATGAAACAATTTGCACAATCACCATGCCACTCCGCACTACAATTTTACAATATATGACATATGCATTCTATTTGTTCAATCAAACAATGTAATATAGTCCATATACAAATCACTAGTAAATTCTACCACAATAAACGCTTCTTGCAGGAACTTATCAAATACGAAACAAACCTTTTACACACAAATTGTATCAGACAATAGCCAATAGAATAAAATATAGTTGTTACAAGTTAGTTTCTATATATGTCAATGAAGTAATACCCAAAGGCTCAACTCATTTATATGCAACATAAGTAGCTTTTTTTTACATTGACATTAAAATGGAGTCAAAAAATAATAAACACGACCAAAATTTTAAAATCTTAAACTAGGTACCAATGGCACAATTTCCTCACTTATTAAATAGTAGTCACCTCTATATCCATTGCATTTCAAAGAAGATTTACTAAAGTATCGCAAGTGAAGTCCTCAGGAATTAAGTAGAAGCTTGAAATGATGGAAATCGTGGTTGACCTCCAATGCACAGAGGATAAAAAAATCTCATAGGTACATCTGATACTAACTAAGGATGAATCCCCATCTCTTTGATTGCCTACATATGGTTTGAAGTCTTTATATGCATCCAACTCTGCATCAATAATTCTGGCTTTTCCATAACTTTCCTTCCATGATGTACTCCCCAGTTCATTGTTGATTGCCCACTATAATCCTGGTAAAGAACATTGAAACAGATCACTTGTTTTTAGAACATCAGTAGCCACTTCAAATAACTTAGAAAGTAAGATAAGAAGTCTCTCTAGCAGAGGAATGATAATCCTAATAAAACTCTTTTCAATTGACACACTATCTGCTGTTGTTGTCAATTATACTAAAAACACAATTAAAAGTAATTTAATCTGAGAACATCCACCTTTTTTATAACAACTGAAGAAGTTAATCCCAGTTGAGTTAAGAAAGGATAAAAGATTTCAATTTTAACCCCCAAAAAAAAGGAGAAACTAAAAAAATTTCAATTTTAACCCCCAAAAAATTGGAAAAACTAAGAAAAAGGAGAAATCTGGATAATAAAAAAAGTAATTGCCCAAAACAGATGTAATTGTAACGAGAAATGCACAAGATCAGATCAGAGCTATATGCTGCATGAACCCCAACGAGGCTTTGCATACCGTAATTAGGATTTAAGGGCCAGGCCAGGCTTCATCCGACCTTCATATCGGGCCTAGGATTAAAAGCCATTAGAAGGTGGTGATGTTGGATTCCTGGTCTTTTAGATGTGGGCGTTGCAAGCCAACTCCATGTCTCTTCCCTTAAGTTGTATACAGCTACTACTAGAGAGAGGCCGGATGTGAAGCACATGTAATCTCCCACTGCTACTGAGTGAAACGAACTAAACGAATTAAGAAATCTATTCCTCTCTCCATAAACTTCGCGCAGTGCTGGAGGCATCCTCGCAATCTCCTTCCAAGAAGAAGATGAAGGGTTTGAGTCCTTGTCAAACTCCCACAAAATGAGCTCAAGCGGGACACCCGTCAGAAGAATCCCACCCTCTGGGCCTACTAACCCAGCGAGTAGAATCCGCGAGCCGCAAATGAGCAGTTCTGGCACTGGCAGATTAGGCCAGTCTATGGTGTTACCATTAGCGAACTCTGGGAACGGTGTAAACATGGAAATTTCCCCTCGGCTGCTGAAACAAAAAACACCCATCCCCATGGAAATTTCCACTCGGCTGCTGAAACAAAAAACACCCATCCCGGTGGGGTGACCACGTTCACGTCCACGTCCTGTAAAGTAGAAGAGGCCATCGCAGAAACCAATACCCCGCGATAGATCGAAATAGTCAAAATTCCCTCGAAGGTGTCCAACAACAACCCATGACTTCTCAGAGGCGTCGTAAGTTTCCGCTATCATTACGTCTCTTGTCTCACGGGACAATCCAACAACTACGACTTTGTAGGTCTCTTGATTACCCACATTCCAGGCCACAATGTCTTTGGTCAAAATGTACCCTATGGATGACTGGCTGGGGAGTTTCAAGAATACTCTGGTGAGAGGATTGCAGGCAATATATCGACGGGAACCTTCGTTATAAACATCCACCAAGAACATGCCTTGAGCCGATCCACAATAATATACTCCATACTTCGCGAATTCACTCCACTTTGAAATGAAGGATAAGGACGAGCAGTTCTTCCACGTCCGTGTGAAGAAAAAATACGCGGAAGAATTCACGGGACCTTCGTCACTTTCTCTGCACAGAAATAACCATGGCTTTTTATTTGGAGGCGCCTCAGCCCATCTATTAGTTATGAATTTAGACGATGAGAAGAGAACGTTCCACTCCTTGCAAACGCTGCGAGATCTGCACAGGCTTTCCACTGGCAGTAACGCCAATATCTCTTGGCTGATATCCTCGGGCAATTCATTCCACCCTGTCGATGATGATGATGATGAGTATTCTTCCACCTTCGTCGATGATGACGAGGAGTATTCTTCCACCTTCGTCATCTTCACAGCTCCAATAAAATGTTCAAGAAAATAAGGCAAGCAGAAAAAAAAAAGACAGAAATACAATGGACATATTGATTGCGTTGAACAATATATATAGGACTACATCACAATAATATTATGAATGAATATCATAGGCTGGAAAATAATATAGTTCCTTCAACTCACTAACTAACCAATATTAACTACACAAATTTTCATCAAAATATTTTTGTTTGGGTCCAAATAAATTTTTAAAACTTTTGAAATTTAATTTTTTTTATTTTTATGTGTTTGCAACACCTTTAGTGGGCCACACCAACCCTTATGATGGTTGGAATTTTTTGGTGTCTCTTCCCAATTAAGTCACCCCCCACGGATTGAAGCCACACCAACCATTATGATGGTTGAAATTTTTGGGTGTCTCCTCCCAATTAAGTCACCTCTCAGGGGATTGTACTCGAGTAGCCTGAGGACACCCACACCTTAACCGAATGAGCTAGGGAGATTTGACAATTGATTTATTTTAATTAAATAAACGTTCAAAGTATTTATATTGTTTCAATACATTAGAGTCAATAGTTTAACTTAAAACATGTTTTGTTTTCTTTGATATATTTTTTTAAATATAATAATTACACCAAGAGAAGCTGGGTGTTTTCCAACCCATTATGGAGAGGTCTTGTCAAGTTATGCTAGCGGACATAAATAAAAATATTAAAAATAAAAAATGAAAATAATAAATTACATATACTTAAATAAAATATAAAAAAATAAACTAGCATGGATCCATTTTAAACCCAAATCGGAGACAAATCCAAATGGTAAAAAAATGTACACCTTAAGAAATTGGAACGATTAGTTGTACTAGCAACCCATGCTCAACCATTCACTTGTGTTCTCCTCTTCGAGGGAGGTTTCTCTTCGAAATTTCACAAAGGAGGAGGTGCAAGTGAGAAAGTTGTACCTCAAGGTAGTTCTCATGTTCATCCATCTAAGGTATTTGTTGTAATGATGACTTGCATGATCTTATCGGTTGTATCTATTAAACAAGAAATAAATAACTCTAATATTATAAAGTTGATCTATCTCATGTGCATCATGAAGTAAAACTTTCTTACCATTCTTTATATTAAATCTAAGTGTAAAGCTTATTATCCTACGTAAATTATGGAATATTAATTTTTCATACCTCTAGAAATTAATAGAGGTAAGTGAGACTCTTTTGGGGTATGGTGGAAAGACGCATTATTGTGATATGAACTGATGATGAAGTGTAATATGATGCTTATGCAAGGATTCCATGTGTTGTAAGATACTTTATGTAGAATAAAGAAGACCATAATGTCCCATGGATGTTTCCCCAATTGGGGTTTTACCCCTCTCACTATTTGTGATGACTATCACACACATCACCACTAAGGGATAGTGCATCAATTTCAGTCTTTTTTTATGTGTGGATACAAATATGCATTAGGTGGTCTTCGATTTTCATACGAAACTTTTATTATTATTATTAATTGCATGCATAGATTGATGGGAGGGTCAACTTCCTTTTTTGTTCAAATATTCATTTTTTATTTTTTTATAGAATTACAACCATGAAGTCTTCATTTCGCCACCACTCTCCTAGTTCGATCATCGAGGTGCATGTGTACATGTGATGATGGATGACACCAAAGAGGGGGAAGACCGAGTTCCCCAGGTAGAATCACATCATGGGTTCTTGAGATGTTAGACAATGGAGAATACCATTATTTGGACCTTCTACCATATTCGTAATTGGGGTTGGACTAAAGCGCATGTCACACTATCTTGTTCACTAAATCTAAGCCACCAAATGAGAGAGTCAATATTAGAGTTATCTTTAAATTAATCTAGTTTCATTTTATTGTCTTAATGCAAATGCAATATATTATAAAATTCTCATTAAGTTGTTTTATTGAATTTCTTAATTAAACTGTCTATTGGTGCCCAAGGTTTAGATCAAAACTAAACACTGAATAAGATGGCTAGAAGCACATGTGCGCAAATAGAAAATAGTTACACTCTGTGGTGAGTTCGACTAGAAATGTGCACCAACAATAGTTTTGCATATTTTGGTATCTCGGCCTATATAGGGACTATTGTGTAAAGGTATGAGGTTGGCAGTTTCTATCAAGTCATTCTAGTCTATTATAATGGTTTTGTTTGTCTTGGGATATGAACTATTGGATTGTTCAGTTCTGATTTTTTGTAGTAAACAATATTGTCCATGCTCCTGTATGTCGTAATGTATAAAGAAGTATTGAGTAGTTGAGATGAGTTTTGTAACCAAGCATTTTGTAGCCAATATTTTTCTAGTAATATAATGAAATTGTTTGTTTGGATCCATTTTTACGCAGCTCTTTATGAATGAATTTCTCAATGGATATTGAGATTTACAATGGTGCATATTAACTTAATAATTATTCGGTTGAATGATTAGATAATAATTTTTTATTACGGTTAGTGAGAAAGAACACACTCCTTCCTACGCATATTTGCTTCAGGATTATGTGTAATTTCTTGTGTGCATCTCAAGAGAGACCTTACTTTGCTTGCAAATTATTGAAATTGTCAACTCTTCTAAGGTCTTGTTCGTCATCTATGCCAAACCCTTCGTCTTGAAATGACCATCAAACAATGGTTCCATTGTCGGGGCCTAGAAATGATTATGAAGGGAGGATGAAGTTATGAGGTGGAAGGATACCAAAGTTGAGATTGAATAATGGATATAAATAAAGGAGGATGCATTCACGCTAAAAGAGACTAGAGGACACAAGATGTATCCCAAAAGAAATATCAACAAAGAAGAACATTTGGCATTGAAGAACATTAGGATAAATGAGGACATGTTGATATTTTGTTATTGTATTTGTAACTTCAGAAGGCATTCTATTGTATATTATCATTTTCTATTATTGTACCCTATCAGAGATGTTTTCCCTCCCTAGTTAGTTAACTTACACAACATAAGAATATAAATAGGGAGGTTCCATCCCTATTTGGACACCCACACATACTCTCATGCGCGCATTAGGAGAGAGAGGACAAGTTCCCTAAATGAGGAAAGAGAGAGAGTTGCAGAAGACTTCTTATTCTTGGGATTTTCCAACTCGTGATATTGTATTAGTGACATAACTATTCCGAGGAAGTTTGGAGGGTTTTCTCCTTTATGGTTTTTGCAAGGAAAATATTTATGGCTTGTGTATATTCTCTATCTTATGTATTGAAGAGTTGTGTATATGAATTTTTTTGTTCTCCTATTTCTACCTCATTCATGAACTTTTTGACTTGTTCCTATACCATCACTAACTCTCTTGACCACATTTAGAAAGGTTTTGGCTTTCGTAAGGATTGATTATGTTTTCCTTGATATTTGTAATTTAGTGATGATTTGGATAGAGTTACGTTTTCATAATTTTTAACTAAAGAAGTGGTGTTTTAGGTTCACCATTGTTCTAATTTCAGGTTTCATAATGGATTAATGATGGAAGGCTACAAAGACTTGTAGATAAGCCTCAAATTTATACATATTATGCAAGCAAAAGAAACATGTATAGTTTGATCGAGGCTCCTCGCCAGTTTTATGTGATCCTGCTGATCATTTCACATCATTCTTGGTCGAGCTACTAAAAGCGTTTCATGGTTCCGTATCCAATCCGGGGATCAGTGATTCTCTAACAAGCTTAGGGATTGTGGAACCAGTCAATGACTTGTAATTTGCTTGGTCATCTAACAAATTTGTTTATTGTTCTGATACATTTTTAGAACCACCTCCACTCCTCACACTACCATCCAAGGATTGGCTCACAAGATCTTTTGAAAATTAAGACGATGAGACTTATTTGGAAATAGGTTGTAACTGTACACATCTTCATAATTTTCTTTATGGGTGTTGATGTATAAAAAATTGGAATGCTCTCTGAGGGGGGTTAGCCATGATTCTACATAGACTTATTGAACATTGCTGTAATCATAATCTATTATATAAATTTGCTATTTTCCTGATTTTGGATGTGTTAATCAATTTGGTGTGAGTGATTGGCTTGTTCATCCCTTGTCTCAAAAGGCAGGGCCCCCTTCTGTGACAGGTGTTGTTGTAGTTAGGATTTTCCTTCGTCCATGCATTCTAATATTTGATTTATTGTTTTGCATTTAGAATTTGTTATGCTGATCATAGTTGGGTGTGAATGCTTAAATTATGATACGATCGAGTAGTGCAAACATTTTTATTATTATTGAATGCAGAGGGACGCGTGGATGGTGAATTTTGGATAAAGGAAATAACTCTGTGGTTAAATAGTCGCATTAAATATTTCTTGGAATTTTGTTGTTAGCAATAGAAGCATGCTACTAAAACTCAATTAGTCTTTTACGATTCATTACTGTAGCTTTTGTTTTATTGAATTTGTTTCTTACAAGAATTTCTGAGTTGATTAATTTAGATCATGTTATTAAATTTCTTTCTGTGGCATAGTGAGGTAATCAGCTGTAATCAGCAGACAACGCTTTGAGTTGGAGTGATTTTAATGTTTTTCCTGTAGCAGTGTTTTTGTTAGAAATACCATTCACCACGTAGTTTCATTTTAAATTTATTTTTACAAGTTCCTTGACTTCCTTTGTATAAAAAATAATTCAAATTACAGTGTCTGAGATAAACATTGTTAGGTAGCTCCGACGCCTCTAAAACCCCGGGTTGACAATTTCTGTACAACTTTTAATTGCATTTTTATTAAAAGGTGAAAGAAAAAGATCGTCATTTTGGCATTGTTGTTGGGGAGCTACCAATGACATTGCAATTTTCGTTGATTGTTTTGATTATGTGGGTGTGATTTATCCATTTTTCCTTTGAGTGTGTTGTGTATGATATTTTCTGAAAATAGTCTTGCATTATTTCTGAGGAGGGACGAGTAAGAAGAACAAACAATTCCATTGGAATATTTCTTGACGTAGGTATCTATGATTCTGAATCATGCCAATTATTCATGCGTAGAATAAGAGATAGTACATGTAGGATTGTATATGCATATGATACACCCCAGGTACAAACCATGCAAGAATTGCAGGAAGATCAATAAGAGGAGGACGTACTCGAAGGAGGAAACCTTCTACCAAAATTTCGAAGCAAGGGAGGCTAAATCATTCCAGCACTCCCATTGATCGAACAGTTGTAACAATGCATGTTGATGAAAACCTGTCAGTGACATAATTTGTTTAGGAAGAAGAGATTCCCAATAATTTAAGTGGTGACAACTTGTTGAGCGAGGAACAATAATCTACCGAATCTCCATTGGTGCCTAGATAGGCTACATTGGAATACTTTTGGGTAAATATGGATGGCAGGGAGAGCACATTCCAAATAGAGAATACAAAACCGAGGAGAGACGAATCGATATGAATTGAGTAGAAGAACCTATACCTTATAATTCCTAATCAGAAATTCAACAACTAGACTTACAAACCCAGTGAAGAACATCCCACATTCAACATTGCTGATTTTTTATGGTATGTCAAGTGAGGACCCAAAGACATTTCTATTTGAATTTTATGTCCTTTGCATATGTTATGATTACGTTACAGATCAACAAAAAATGAAAATTTTTCCATCCACTTTCAAAAATTAGGCACTTAGGTGGTTCATGGGGCTGGGAGGGGATAACATTACAATATTGGCCCAGATGAAGAAAGTATTCCTCGATAAATACCAAGAATATTATAAATATAAGGATCAGAAGGAATCCATCTTTAAAATGACATATCAAGAGGACAAAAACTTAGAGTAATATGTGGAGATATTTCAATCCAAAGTGCAAAGATCAAGACAAAATGCATTAAATAATGATACATTGACAACTCTACTCTTACAAGGAACCAGAGATGATTGCATTGAGTTTCTAAATTTAATGGGTGCAAGGGAGGTATCCCTAGTATGCAGAAATATGTCACCTTTGCAAAAGATATTCAAGGAATGCCTCTAGGTTAGGAAAAGGGATCAGAGATGCAGTGAACAGAACCACCAAGACTTAAAGGGAAGGAGTTTTGAGGTTGGATGTTAGCAATATCCTAGAGGATTCTAAAAATGATATCCTTAGCTCTTTGATTTATAAGCTGCATGCACTTCAGGAAAAGAAAAGGAAAGAAGAGGAAGATCAAGCTTTATCCATTTTTTCCCTATATGGAGAAAAAGGAACCCTCTCAAGAGATGTACATTAGGCAAAGTGTAAATATTCCTTTTATGTGACTAGTAGAATCCTACAAAAGAATGCCCCTCACTTTGAGGACTTAAGGTTGTATATGTGGAAGCAGGGACAGATGCAAAACTTGTTTTCTTTATTTCTCAAAAGCACCTATGGCGACCTTGACCTTGAGGTACAATGCTAGATACTGTGCAATAATTTAATCCTTATTGGAATAATGCTCAAATATACCAACCTCAAGTCTCACAAGGTCCACAAGTCCCAAAAAACTCTCAACCTTGGCATCCACCTATGCCACAAAAAACCTGGGCACCTCCATACTCACAAAAAAACCTTGGAAACCAAACTGGATAAAAATAGGCTTTTGGAATCAACAACAAATCCAATCACAACCTCCTCAAATGTAAAATCCCCAATTCCAATTTGCACCGGTACAACCATTAATGCAACCTCCTCCACAACCTCAATTAACACTGCCATTGAACAATCCAACTCCTACACCACTCCTTCCTGCACAAACCACTCTTACCACTAATAATACGGCTAGACAACCTATAATGGCTTCTAATTTATCTAATTATGCAGCCTATTCCATTTCCAGAGTAGAATTCCATGACATCCAATTACGCTCTGGAATAAATATCAATAAAACTACCTCTCCCTAAATTATAGAGGAAGAAAATGAAGAGACACTAGATACCTCACCAATTTAGTATGAAGAAGAACCAGAGATCTTACTTTTTCAATATGGAGATAATAACCCACCCATCCCACCGAGGAAACCATAAGAAACATAGAAAAAATGAACTTCATCATACCCTCAATGCTTAATTGTTGACAAACTAATGCCATAGTGCAAATTTGATCTCCTAAGAGAATTACGAAATGTCAGTGTGAATATTCCACTAATCCAAGCTATTAGAGACATTCCCATTTATTCCAAATATGTTAGAGAGTTATGTTATAAGAAACCAGGATGAAAGAGGAAGGATCCCCGAACAGTCTGTAGAATTGGTGATGGGGAACACCCTTGCTGCTAAGTATTCTAACTCTGGAAGTCACATTGTCAAGGTAAAAATTAATGCCATTTCTTTCTCCAACACACTCATATATTTAGGAGTAGCCATTAATATCATTATTAAACACACAATGGAGAGGTTAGACCTCACTAATATTCAACAAAATACTATTGATTTACAGTTGGCTGATCAGTCTCTTGTAATACCAGGAGGCGTTATAGAAGATGTTTTCATTTTAGCGGATTAATGGGAATACTTGGTGGACTTTATGGTTCTACACAAAAAATTAAACTTGGGTGGCTTTCCCCTAATTCATGTTCGACCATGGCTAGATACAATAGATTCCTATATTGGTTGTTGATGAAGAAACATACACCTATCTCATGGTATTCTTGTCAAGGAACTCACATGGTATCCTCCTATGAAGCCAACGAAACAACAAGAATTTAATTCCAAACCAGTTAACCCCACTCTTTTTCATACAGTCAACATATCCCTTGACCCTATGGAGAGCCTGTTTAAAGTTTTTAAAGCAATAAGGGTCGCTCTTCCTTTCATCTATGCTTACTTCCTTCCAAAGCCAAATGTTGATGTCTGGAAATCTGGTCAACAGAAGTGGAGATGACTTGTTCTTGAAGCTCAACCAGCTATTGAGTCTTGATGGAATATTTAAGCCTATGTTCCTAAAGAGTTATGCGAGGATATTGAGGTTCACTCCGAATACAAAAATTAGAGTTAGCCTCATTCTGGGAAATTGTCTGGAAGGAACTATTGCACTGCACATGATTGCTGACAAAAGAAGAAAAAGCCCTCAGCTGGACATATCCTAAGTAACGAGAAGGTTTTGAATGAAGGTACATAGGGCAAGCCATTTTATGTAAATAAAGTTCGCATAGTGTTGGGGCTCAGACCTTGAAGGTCCTTAATTTTGGCAACTCCGCAGTTTTAGTGCGAAGCTTGTAAGTGGAGTTGCGGTCCAAAATAGTCTTAGGGGCTTCGGGGTTGGGTCGAAGCCCCTCTTTTTGTAAATGTCCCATGGTTTTTGGGTAACCATGGTTTAAGCCCATGGTATTGTAATAGTGCACTTGTATAAATAGGCACTTATGTAAAGGAGTTGAGAAGCTTGTGTTATGATAATGATGTGATGCAAAGAAGCTAAGGTCTATTTTTGGGTTAAGGTTAAGTCCCAGCTGAGTGCGTGGACGACCTCTGTAGCTGAGTGCGTAGAGGGTTTTGGAAGAAAGGTTCTGTAGCTAAGTGCGCAGTTTTGGGTTGTTGAGAAGATCTGTAGCTGAGTACATAGATCAGAACTGTGTTGTTTGTAAATTGTCGAATATAAACACAGTTATGTGGACGTAGCCCCCACATTGGGGGTGAACCACGTATATCTTGTGTTGTGGTGGTTCTTTTTATTTTGTTCCTGTTATGTTTTTATGCATTTGATAAGTAGATGAATGATAAAGTAAGATAAATTTCCAAGTATTAACTTCACTGTGAATTCCCAGTTAAGGGTTAAGCAAGAAACTGTCTTTTTATCTAAATTGCGAAGCTATTTAAGTGAATGTTGAAGCTCTGTATTGCATAATTATTATTTGTTAAGGCTAAAGGTACAGTAATATCCCTCCTTCACCTGCAGAAACCTGATTCTGCAGCACCCAATAGCTATTTCGAGTGAGACTGCAACCTGTTTATAGGTTGTTGCTGAAAGGGCCAACACTATGGGTCTGTTTGTTTGTGCGAAGGTAAAAGCATATGAACCCGGGTCTGCCCCATCCGCCCAACAAATTGGTTCCATTGTAGGTTGAACCAGTATCTGCTTCAAGAGGGATCTACGTTGTACCTGGAGGGATATGATTTGGAGGCCCTCAGTAAAAGAAATCAGTGGCTGGGTTGGAGATACTTATCTGAAATTTGCTGAACAAGAGAATAAGAACCCTCGTCGTAGCTCAGACGACTTCTTGCAAAGGTACGTTTTTACTGATATTTATGAAATTTTCTTTGCTAGTATTCACATAGAATTGCACCAGTGGTTATCCAGGTTGATAGAAAGAAAGACAAACTTCAAAGAAGATCAGTCTCCTGACCAGAACCTAGAAAGAATTAAGCTGTTGAAAATTGTGAACAACGCGGTATCAAGAGTTGCTGACTTCTGGACAACGCGAACCCTTGAAGCATTTGTGACAGAGTTCACCATCGACACACATACTTCTTTCAGTGAAGCAGAAAGACAGTTTTTCAAAGGACCAAGGGGTAAGTACCTGAATTCATTAAGTCTGAAAATTAAAATGCTCTTGGCTAAGAAAGGCATATTGCTTATCCAATCAGATTGCTAGATGTATTTCTACTAACCTATGTTTGGAAGTGAAAGTGACTTCGACGAGCAAAGTGGTTTGCTTCGCAACGGTAAAAGATACAAGAGAAATCTTGGATCATATACCCTAGGCCAAAATACTGATTATACCTCATTAAGTCTAGAAGAGTCTGAATCTGAAGAAACCCCTTTTGTTGGAAACCCTCCTATCACTCCGCATCGAAGATCTGTTATCCCTGAGAACCCTTCGCAGTCTGACAGCAACCCTAGCCCGAGTAGTCCTGTCGCAGGTCAGTCTACCTCAGTAAGTTCCCTTCCTCCTGTTACGAGTCTTTCCCATATTATCAGCCTTCCTCCTCCTCCCCCCCCCCTCCTCCTCCCCCTTGATTCACTATGTCCCATGTGAATGATGATATCAAGCTCCCAGTCTTTAAAGGAACTGGATCAGAGGATCCAGAGCAGTTTTGGTTCTTATGCGAATCTGCTTGGACTGCTAAGAATATTATGGATCAAAATACAAGAAGAGCGCAACTGGTCACCTCTTTCAGAGACTGAGCTTTGACCTGGTTTATGAAGTTTTCCAGTACTTAGAACTATGCCTTGGATGATATTAAAAAAGCAATGATCAAAGAATTCAAGAAGCCTAAATCGGAGTCACAGTGTATAACTGAACTGAAAGAAATTCAGCAGAAGCGAGGTGAATTAGTTTGGGGCTTTGATCAGAGGTTCAAGGTTCTGTTGGATCAAGCTAGCTTCACTATTGGTCCAGAACAACATAAAGAATGTTCATTGCAGCACTATTGTCTCATATCAGGACTCCACTTATGCAACAGAAGGTTGCTGATCAGCAAGAGGCGTTGGAAATTAATATGAAACTTGAAATAGCTCCTGTTGGGGATAATTCTGGAATAGCCCAGATATAGGCACAGTTAGCAGAAATGGCTTTGGAGCTTCGCGACATGAAAAAAGGGAAATCTATTCGAGAATAGGTTTGGTGTACACGATGTAAGACAGAAGGTCATGACAAAGAACAGTGTCCTGCATTAAGAAATTATTTGAATACAGGTGCACCAAACCCGTTTAACCCTAATGTCCTATATTGTGAGATCTGTAGAACAACTGGCCAGCATTGACCTGAAGATTGCTATCTGCTGCAGAGATTTGTTCAAGTACCTAAGAATCCCTACTGTAACTTATGTAAGTCAGTTGGACACAATGAAGATGAATGTCACAGCTTTGACCTCATGAGAGAGCGAACCTATGATGCTTATAGGGTACAAATCGACACACAAGGAAATGATGGATATGGTTACCATGGTGGTACACTAGGTCGAGGTAATTTCAGAGGTTGTGGTCGTGGTGGTATGCCTGGCATAGGACGGGGCCAGATTATGTGCTATAACTGTAATCAGGCAAGTCATGTAGCTAGAGAATGTCAGAACCCAACTACGACATGTCGATATTGTAGAGCAGTAGATCATGTGAATGAGCAATTCCCACAGTTGATAGCTAAGATACAAGAAATAAATGGCACCCCTACTCAGAATGTTCAGACGATTGTTGTAGAGAAAAGACCTGTCCCAACCCTTAACATTGTTACAAGGAGTGGAACTACGACGTAGGCACCGAATAAGGGGAAACATCCTGACGAGGCTTGGGTCCATAAGACCCTAGAGAAAATTCCATCCTTCGATGTTGGACGAGAAAAAGGACATTTATGGAAGCTAAAAAATACTTTGCTGATCCGAGAACATCAGTAGAAACTACGCAACAACATCAACAGCAGTTACAGTTTCAAGAAGCTTCACCGGATCAAGTAAGTACACTGACATCATTTTTACAGAGTTGTATGAAGCTATTAAGAAATCAGAATTCTTTGAATGAGTTATAGAAAGTTATTGCATATTGTGAACCTCAGCGAAGCTCTGATAGAGGAAAAACTGCTAATAGAGTTAGAAGGACTGGAAGAGAAATGAGATTGCATGCTCAGATAGGAGATTATGACATGATTGATATCATTTTAGACCTGGGATTAGAAGTGAATGTCCTAACTAAGAAGACATGGGAACAAATGGGAAAACCTACACTTGAATGGTCCCCTATACAGTTGAGATTAGCCAATCAACAGAAGATTGTGCCCTTGGGAAGATTCCCTAGTGTACCAGTGGATATTGATGGAGTCAGTACCTTAGCAGATTTTGAAGTCATTGAAATAATTGATGATAGCAACCCCTATCTAGCATTGCTAGGAATTGAATGGGCACTATACAATTATGCAGTAATCAACCTTAAGAATAGACAGATTACTTTTGGAGGAAATGGCTTGAGAGTCATAGTACCGTTGGACCCTTCTCAAGGAGAAAGGTATACAGAGCCAGTCAGAGATGAAGATCAGGATGTTTTGGATCATATTTACAACATCATAGCTAAATAAGAAGACTATTTTAACCCTACTACTGAAGGTATAATGGATTGGCAGTGTGACAGTTCTTGCATGACTGATTCAGACGAAGGCCTAGAGAATTGGCAGAATCGACTTTATGAGCTACATGGACATCGATGTGCAATAATTACTAAGTCTATCAGATGGGTTGTCTCATAGAAAAGAATATTACCTACTTTTGATGGCTTGACAGACCTAGAAGATTTTCTTGTACAATTCTCAAAGCAAGTACCAGATTCACAGAAAATGGAGACTCTAGATTCAGTATTCAGAGGCACAGCTGCCAGATGGTGGAATGGTCATAAAAAGTATATTCATAGTTGGAGAGCTTGTCAAAAGTTTCTTCGCTTGAGATTCATGGATCAACCTCAGGAGGTATGAAGCAGATTTAATGGTAAGACTAGCCCTCAGGAACATTTGGAGCAGTGTTATGAAGTATGGAAGCACGTACCTTGTGAAGAATGGGTACATAGGTTTGTACACACTCTGGAACATATAGCAAAGAAATGGTATGCGGAAGTGGAGCTTCGCCATGGTACTGTAAGTATCCGGACTTATTTTCGATGAATTTCTTAGAAATGAAAGGTATCCTTGGTGATATAGGAGTGATAAAAATACCTTTGAAAGCTGGTGCGAAGCCTGTGAAGTAGCGCCCTTATAGGCTGAACCCTAAATATAAAGAAAAAGTCAAGATGGAGCTAGATAAGATGCTCGTTGCAGGAATCATTGAGCCCGTCGAAGAGTCCGAATGGGTCAGCCCTATGGTGGTACAAGAAAAGAAGACTAAGGGAGAAATCAGAATCTGTGTTGATCTGAGGAAGCTAAATGATGCCTGTTTACATGATCCTTTTCCTACTCCCTTTACAGATGAAGTTTTAGACAATGTCGGAGGTCAAGAAGTGTATTCTTTCACTGATGGATTTTCAGGTTACCATCATATCAGAATTGCCCCAGAGGATCGACATAAAACAACCTTCACCACAGAAATGGGATCTCTCCAGTATACTATTATGCCCTTTGGATTGAAGAATGCACCTGCTATATTTTCCAGAGTAGTCATATATGTATTTAAGGAATTTTTTCATAAGTTCTTGGAATTTTACTTTGATGATTGGACTATCCATTAGACGAAATTTAAACTCAAAATGGGCCTCCTAAAATGAACTAATAAAAGAATAGTTAAAATAATAAAATAATATTTATTAATTTTGGAGGAAGAAAATAAAAAAACTACTGTTTTGTTTGTATTTTTGACATATCTCCGTGTGTTTTTACTCAAATTTAGATCGGGAGAGCTCGTTGGATGCGTAATCAAATTCTGCATCCAACGAGTACCCACTCAACATACTTTTGACAGACCTCGCTACCCCAAAAACAAGAAATACCTGAAAAAATGAAATGATGATGTCATCATTCCATTTTTTCAGGTATTTCTTGTTTTTGGGGTAGCAGGCTCCATCAAAAGTAGGCTGAGTGGGTACTCGTTGGATGCGGAATTTAATTCCGCATCCAACAAGCTCTCCCGATCGAAATTTGAGTAAAAACACAAGGAGATATGTAAAAAATACAAACAAAAAAAGTAGTTTTTTTTATGATACCTATCCCCAAATTTATATTAAAAAAATGTTTAATACTTATACAGTATTTCAAATTTAAAGAAATTTCATTGGCTAACACATGATGACATGGAATTTGAATAAAAGTTAAAAGGCCCATTTTGAGTTGAAATTTCCTCTAATGTTTGGTTTATTGAAAGATCATATAGCCAGTTTAAGACTTATGCTGGACAAGTGTAGACAGCATCAGATTTCATTGAACCTGAAGAAGTGTCTCTTTTGTGCACCTTTTGGAATTCTGCTAGGTCACATTGTATGCAAGCAAGGATTGATGGTGGATCCTGCGAAGATAGCCATTATTGTGAACTTGCCACCTCCGAAGTCTGTTAAGCAACTTCGCACTACGCTTGGTCATACTAGATATTACAGGAAATTCATTAAAGGATATGCTCAGATTACAGCCCCTATGGAAAAGAAATTGAAGAAAGATATTAAGTTTGAGTGGACACCTAAATTTCAGGAAAGCTTGGATATTTTGAAAGAAAAGATGGTAACTGCCCCTATCTTAGTATTCCCTGACTGGAGTAAGGAGTTTCATGTTCATGTCGATGCATCTTCCATTTCTTTAGGTATAGTATTGGCTCAATCAGGTGAAGGTAATATTGATCACCCTATTGCTTTTGCAAGTAGAAATTTGTCCACAACAGAAAAGAATTATACTATGACAGAACGAGAAGGTCTAGCTATGGTTTATGCCTTGCAGAAATTTTGACATTATTTGTTAGGATCTCATTTTAAGATGTTCACTGACCATTCTGCTTTGAAGTATTTGGTTAACAAGCCTATGTTAGGTGGAAGGATATGCAGATGGCTGATTTTGTTTCAGGAGTATGACTTTGAGATCATAGTTAAGCCAGGAAGACTTAACCTGGGGCCTGACCACTTGTCGAGGCTCGAGTTAGGAGAAGAGCCCACTAGCTTGGACGAAGGTCTTCCTGATGCCCAGTTGTTTGCCATCCAAATGGTTGATGATTATTTTCAGGATATTGTTTAGTACTTTTCTATAGGTTTTGCACCCTATGAGATGACAACACAGCAGAAGAAGCAGCTAGTGGTTAGAACAACTGACTTTACCTTGATAGCAGGACAACTATATAAGATGGGACCAGATGAAATACTACGCAGATGTGTCTTGGAGCATGAAAATCCATTGATTTTGGCTGAGGCACATTCTGGAGCAACAGGAGGTCATTATGCAGGAAAAGCTATGACACAGAAGATTCTGACAGTTGTATTGTGGTGGCCTACGATTCATAAGGATGCAAGAGAGTATTCCCATAGCTGTGATATCTATCAGAGGACAGGAAAAACATCCAGGAGGGATGAGATGCCTCTGGTTCCACAGGTAACTTTACAAGCATTTGACAAGTGGGCTATTGATTTTGTTGGACCAATCAAACCCCCTACAAATAAATCTGGAGCAAGATACATTATTACAGCAACTGATTACCTTACTCGTTGGGATGAAGCTCAACTAGTCAAGAACTGTAGCATTGCTACAGTTGCGAAGTTCATATTTGATAATATCTTAGCGGGGTTTGGGTGTCCTAGAATTCTTATAAGTGATCAAGGATCACATTTTCTGAATAAGACTATTGAAGCATTGACCGAAGAATTTCAAGTATATCATCAGAAGAGTACTGCCTAGCATCCTCAAGCAAATGGAACTGTCGAATCCTTTAACAAGATTCTTGAGCATGCTCTGACGAAGGTTTGCAATGTTAACAGAAATGATTGGGATCTTAGAATTCCAGCAGTATTATGGGCTTATAGAACCACTTGCAAGAAGTTGACAGGCCACACACCTTTTAGACTGGTATATGGACAAGAAGCAGTTATGCCCATGGAGTACAGTGTTCCTAGCCTCATAATATCTGCCTTTATAGAGATGGATGATCTAGCTGTGTTGAATGAAAGGCTGGCAAAGATACTAGAACTAGAGGAAGACAGATTCATTGCAAGTTTCCAGTAGCAAAGAAATCTAGAGAAAAAGCATGGCATGATAGACACATTAAGAGGAAGCATTTTTAGAATGGTGATCTTGTGCTCTTGTATGACAGTAAAATCATGAAGCTCCCAGGTAAGTTCAAGACACATTGGAAAGGACCATACATAGTTCAGAAAGTTATCGATGGTGGTGCAGTTCAGTTAGCTAAATTGAATGGAGAAATTTTGCCCTCCATGGTAAATGGAAGTAGATTAAATAAGTACAGGGACGGGCCTGTACCCCCTGATCAGAAGTAATAGCACGAGGAAGAGTCTAAGTACTAAGAACAGTTGAAATTGGGTACTAGACTATAATGAAGCTGTTCTCAGAGAGCGTCGGCAGATTGTTGGATAATTTACGAGGTGTCGAAGGTTGTGGAAGAAATGATGTCGTGGGTCGAAGCTTGTGTCAAGATGTGTCGAAGGTCTATATTGTGTCGAAGGTCCTTATTATGGTGAAGTTGAAGTTAGTGGTTGTGCTGAGGAAGAAAGGTGTGTCGAAGCTTAAAAAGCGACCGTTGGAAAAAAATCAGATTTGGTGGCACCGGTACGTTAACTACATTAAGTACCTGTAATGATGAGATTTTGGTCAAATCCACAGCCTTAGTTGGGAAATCTAGCGCCGTTTGGACAAGATCTACCGCTGCTTGGTCAGATTTGGTGTCTTTAATGCACAGTTATTGCAGATTTGGTCATTGGATTCTATAAGAAGCCACCCAGGCCTACGAATTTCGCACTACGCATTTTCTTGAGTTTCACAGTTGAGTCCATGTCAGCTGATCGCGAAGTCCAGCAATTGGTGAGAGAATTCAAAAAGAGGGGTCTACAGAACTTTATGAGGAACCCACTATTGGGATATGGGCAGAACCAGGTTTTATCCTTTTATCTTTGCACCAACAAAAGACCCACAGTGTTGGCCCTTTTGGCAACAACCTATGAACAGGTTGTAGTCTCACCCGAAACAGCTATGGGGTGCTGCAGAATCAGGTTTCTGCAAGCAGAGGAGGGATATTACTGTACCTTTAGCCTTAACAAATTATAAATATGCAATATAAAGCTTCGACGTTCACTTAAATAGCTTCGCCGTCTTAGATCAACATACAGTTACTTGCTTAACCCTTAACTGGGAATTCACAGCGAAGTTATTTTTTTATATAATTCCAACCATGAAGGATTCATTTGGCCACCACTCTCCTAGTTCGATCATCGAGGTGCATGTGTACATGTGATGATGGATGACACCAAAGAGGGGGAAGACCGAGTTCCCCAGGTAGAATCACATCATGCGTACTTGCGATGTTAGACAATGGAGAATACCATTATTTGGACCTTCTACCATATTCGTAATTGGGGTTGGACTAAAGCGCATGTCACACTATCTTGTTCACTGAAATTAATCTAGTTTCATTTTATTGTCTTAATGCAAATTCAATATATTATAAAACTCTCATTAAGTTGTTTTATTGAATTTCTTAATTAAACTGTCTATTGGTGCCCAAGGTTTAGATCAAAACTAAACACTGAATAAGATGGCTAGAAGCACATGTGCGCAAATAGAAAGTAGTTACACTCTGTGGTGAGTTCAACTAGAAATGTGCACCAACAATAGTTGTGCATATTTTGGTATCTCGGCCTATATAGGGACTATTGTGTAAAGGTTTGAGGTTGGCAGTTTCTATCAAGTCATTCTAGTCTATTATGATGGTTTTGATTGTCTTGGGATATGAACTATTGGATTGTTCAGTTCTAATTTTTTGCAGTAAACAATATTGTCCATGCTCCTGTATGTCATAATGTATAAAGAAGTATTGAGTAGTTGAGATGAGTTTTGTAACCAAGCATTTTGTAGCCAATATTTTTCTAGTAATATAATGAAATTGTTTGTTTGGATCCATTTTTACGCAGCTCTTTATGAATGAATTTCTCAATGGATATTGAGATTTACAATGGTGCATATTAACTTAATAATTATTCGGTTGAATGATTAGATAATAATTTTTTATTACGGTTAGTGAGAAAGAACACACTCCTTCCTACGCATATTTGCTTCAGGATTATGTGTAATTTCTTGTGTGCATCTCAAGAGAGACCTTACTTTGCTTGCAAGTTATTGAAATTGTCAACTCTTGTAAGGTCTTGTTCGTCATCTATGCCAAACCCTTGGTCTTGAAATGACCATCAAACAATGGTTCCATTGTTGGGGCCTAGAAATGATTATGAAGGGAGGATGAAGTTATGAGGTGGAAGGATACCAAAGTTGAGATTGAATAATGGATATAAATAAAGGAGGATGCATTCACGCTAAAAGAGACTAGAGGACACAAGATGTATCCCAAAAGAAATATCAACAAAGAAGAACATTTGGCATTGAAGAACATTAGGATAAATGAGGACATGTTGATATTTTGTTATTGTATTTGTAACTTCATAAGGCATTCTATTGTATATTATCATTTTCTATTATTGTACCCTATCAAAGATGTTTTCCCTCCCTAGTTAGTTAACTTACACAACATAAGAATATAAATAGGGAGGTTCCATCGACCCTATTTGGACACCCACACATACTCTCATGCGCGCATTAGGAGAGAGAGGACAAGTTCCCTAAATGAAGAAAGAGAGAGAGTTGCAGAAGACTTCTTATTCTTGGGATTTTCCAACTCGTGATATTGTATTAGTGACATAACTAGTCCGAGGAAGTTTGGAGGGTTTTCTCCTTTATGGTTTTTGCAAGGAAAATATTTATGGCTTGTGTATATTCTCTATCTTATGTATTGAAGAGTTGTGTATATGACTCTTTTTGTTCTCCTATTTCTACCTCATTCATGAACTTTTTGACTTGTTCCTATACCATCACTAACTCTCTTGACCACATTTAGCAAGGTTTTGGCTTTCGTAAGGATTGATTATGTTTTCCTTGATATTTGTAATTTAGTGATGATTTGGATAGAGTTATGTTTTCATAATTTTTAACTAAAGAAGTGGTGTTTTAGGTTCACCATTGTTCTAATTTCAGGTTTCATAATGGATTAATGATGGAAGGCTACAAAGACTTGTAGATAAGCCTAAAATTTATACATATTATGCAAGCAAATGAAACATGTATAGTTTGATCGAGGCTCCTCGCCAGTTTAATGTGATCATGTTGATCATTTCACGTCATTCTTGGTCGAGCTACTAAACGCATTTCATGGTTCCGTATCCAATCCGAGGATCAGTGATTCTCTAGCAAGCTTAGGGATTGTGGAACCAGTCAATGACTTGTAATTTGCTTGGTCATCTAACAAATTTGTTTATTGTTCAAATACATTTTTAGAACCACCTCCACTCCTCACACTACCATCCAAGGATTGGCTCACAAGATCTTTTGAAAATTAAGACGATGAGACTTATCTGGAAATAGGTTGTAACTGTACACATCTTCATAATTTTCTTTATGGGTGTTGATGTATAAAAAATTGGAATGCTCTCTCAGGGGGGTTAGCCATGATTCTACATAGACTTATTGAACATTACTATAATCATAATCTATTATATAAATTTGCTATTTTCCTGATTTTGGATGTGTTAATCAATTTGGTGTGAGTGATTGGCTTGTTCAGCCCCTGTCTTAGAAGGCAGGGCCCCCTTCTATGACAGGTGTTGTTGTAGTTAGGATTTTCCTTCGTCCATGCATTCTAATATTTGATTTTATTGTTTTGCATTTAGAATTTGTTATGCCGATCATAGTTGGGTGTGAATGCTTAAATTCTGATACGATCGAGTAGTGCAAACATTTTTATTATTATTGAATGCAGAGGGATGTGTGGATGGTGAAATCTGGATAAAGGAAATAACTCTGTGGTTAAATAGTCGCATTAAATATTTCTTGGAATTTTGTTGTTATCAATAGAAGCATGCTACTAAAACTCAATTAGTCCTTTACGATTCATTACTATAGCTTTTGTTTTATTGAATTTGTTTCTTACAAGAATTTCTGAGTTGATTAATTTAGATCATGTTATTAAATTTCTTTCTGTGGCATAGTGAGGTAATCAGCTGTAATCAGCAGACAACGCTTCGAGTTGGAGTGATTTTAATGTTTTTCCTGTAGCAGTGTTTTTGTTAGAAATACCATTCACCAGGTAGTTTCATTTTAAATCTATTTTTACAAGTTCCTTGACTTCCTTTGTATCAAAAATAATTCAGATTACAGTGTCTGAGATAAACATTGTTAGGTAGCTCCGACGCCTCCAAAACCCCGGGTTGACAATTTGTGTACAACTTTTAATTGCATTTTTATTAAAAGGTGAAAGAAAAAGCTCGTCATTTTGGCATTGTTGTTGGGGAGCTGCCAATGACATTGCAATTTTCATTGATTGTTTTGATTATGTGGTGTGATTTATCCATTTTTCCTTCGAGTGTGTTGTGTATGATATTTTCTGAAAATAGTCTTGCATTATTTCTGAGGAGGGACGAGTAAGAAGAACAAACAATTCCATTGGAATATTTCCTGACGTAGGTCTCTATGATTCTAAATCATGCCAATTATTCATGCGTAGAATAAGAGATAGTACATGTAGGATTTTATATGCATATGATACCCCCCAGGTACAAACCATGCAATAATTGCAGGAAGATCAATAAGAGGAGGACGTTCTCGAAGGAGGAAACCTTCTACCAACATTTCGAAGCAAGGGAGGCTAAAGCATTCCAGCACTCCTGTTATCCAACTTTTTGTACCATAAGTTGGGTTACCTAAGGAGCCGCCAGTTGAAAGACTTGTTCAAAGTCTGATTCCAGTGTATCAGTTGATCCGTCTGCTTGTCTGGCCAATATTGGCTAGTCACTTTTTTATTTGAATAATTTTGACCATGGCCCCGTGGGGTTTGTAATAAAATGTGCTAGTAGGATATTTTTGAGTGGTTCGGTCTCCTAAGACGTAGAATTGCAAATAGGGTATTCCAGGGAGTTTTTTGCCCCTGACAATTATGCTTTGCCTTCAGCCGAGTATAATTGACGAGGTTTTATCCCGCTTCCTCCAAAGCTGGAATGCCCGATGTTGAATTCTGGGCCTTGGGGGGTTATTAGAGCCCAACTGAGTGTTATAATCCTACTAGACATTATTTAGATAGATCATGGTCATGTCCTAAGTCATCTGGACACATAAAAAATCTTTTGAAAAAATCTTTTTCGAACAGTGAAAAATTATTTTTTAATTTTTAATTAATTTTCCTAAGTTTTTTGGGTTAATTTTTCCATAAATTAAATGGAAAAAACCCGTTCATGATCCGGACTCAGAATTCAGTGATTGAAGGCTCTAACCTTAAGCCAAAAATCATTCTTTATCAGTCAGCCAGTCAGAACCAACTTTTAGATCAGCAATCGGACAAATAATGCCTTTTTACTCAAAAACGTCAGCTTTGAGTAAAAAATGATTTTTATTAAAAAAATGATTTTTATTAAAAATTTATTTTTATTAAAAAAAATGATTATTTTGGAGAAAACTAAAACTCTCCAAATTAATCCAATTTTAATAAAATAAAAGGCTAAATGACATCTCATGGAACACTTATGATGATTGGAGTTATCATAACTCAGCTTCAGTCATCATTAAGAGAGCAATTAATTTATTATCAGTTATCAGACATGTCATCTCCAGCTAAAGATGAGATGGAGAGCTCTCATTGAAGGTCCGGTCATTTGATCGAGGTGAAGACTAAAGCTTGCACCATCAGTGGGCTTCCCAAACCTAACGGAGGCTCCAGCCAGACCTAAGGATGAGCTTACCTACATCACACATGTGGGCTCATCCTTGGCTTGTTTTCAGTGCACAAGTTTGGAGTGGGGGTGCCTTGCCTAGGTGGAGGCCTCCCCTCACTCCTAGTTCTCCAGTTTAGGTCTGGGCTCTTTGTTAGGTGGCTAAGCTGGTTAGGGTTGGTTTTTTGGTTTTAGGGTTTTAGCACTCTCTCATTTGTTAAAAAGAGGCTCTTTCAGCTCTATTGAGATGGATTTTTGTGTAGAGAAACTCTGGTGAAACTTTTGTAATTGCTTGTTTCTTCTATGCAACCATTGGAATAAAATTAAGGCTTTGGAGGCTCATGTGGTGTGATTCTTTGGATGATTGCACTTGATGGATGAGGTGATGTTGTTTTAATGCTGTTCTTTCTTGTTTATTTGAGATTATGATGTTATGCTTTAGAAGGATTTTGTAAGCACATAAGAACAGGTATTTGCGGTTTGCAAGTTAGCTGTTTATTGATTTACTTCTAAAATTTTAAAAAGAGCATTGTTTTATTCAGTTGTAGTTCATGCTCTTCTTTATTTCAATTTGTGAACAATACATGATCTAATCTTTGTATGGCAAGTCTATGAGTGTTATTTTGCAGATCCTTCCATCCAACCAAGCAGAAGTTCGAGCTCAGCTGCATCTTCTTCTCTTGGAGTCAAGTACGTTTTTCCGGTAATTGCATGCTTCATGAGATCCAAGTGCTTTTAAAAAGATCCACAGGTTTGACCATTCTCTCCTTGCTTTTATTCATCATTCAAATTAAAAAGTCTTTATTTTTTTGGGATTAGGGAACGTTTGGGCTAAAGTGAACATTCATTCACTTAGCCTTTGCCCCAGTTGATTGCCCTATGCTTTATTTGCAGCCTTTCCTTCCCTTTGTTCGCTATCCACTTTTCCCCACTTTTTGCCCTTTTGGACAGCCCTCTTTTGCCTCTTTGTTCCACCTTTTTGCAGCCCCTTTCCATCCTCTTTTTGGGCCATCTTTTGGGCTGTATTTTCAGCCTTTAGGGCCTTTTATTTGCAGCCTTTCCTTCCCTTTGTTCGCTGTCCACTTTTCCCCACTTTTCGCCCTTTTGGACAGCCCTCTTTTGCCTCTTTGTTTCCACTTTTTGCAGCCCTTTTCCATCCTTTTCTTCAACCATCTTTTGGGATGTACTTTCAGCCTTTTTAACCCTCATTTTGCAGCCCTCTTTCTCTGATTTCCAGCCCTCTTTCTCACTTAGTTTCCAGCCTTATTTTGACTTTCCTTTTTCTCTCTTTCCACCCCTCTTGCCTTGCCTTTTTCTTGTCTCTTTTCTTCCTTCTTCTTGGTGAGTTTGGGTAAATGTTTTTAGTTAGTTTATAGATTAAATTTCAAGTTATTTTTAATCAACTAATATCATAACAAGTGTGTGTCTAGAGCTCTTAGATTGCAGACAGGTGAAGGAGAGTGCAAAGGCCACAAATGAACAAGGAGCACAAAAAGAACAAAAAGACTGCTATCCCTCTTCTTGCATCCCCTTCTTTCCTTGTTCTTCCAATAAGAAAAGAACACATCATCATTGTAAAAGATTAATAAAAGAGCTGAGTGGGAGGAAGTCTCCTTCCTTTTCTACTTCCCCTATTTTGGGGAAGTGTGTCTTGTGTTCATTTTCATGATTTACTTAGTATAGTTTTCCTTCAACATTTAGTTTAGTTCTTTGATTAGACTTAGTTTCATTCTTACTAATTGCTAGATTCATCATTGCTGGTTGGTATCTTGTTATAAATTGTTAAATCATAAGAAGAACCAAAATCTCTTGAATCTCGCCATAAGGTGGATCAAGAGTGCTCTCTGTCGGAGAGTTTTAATCAACCACCTTTCATATTAATTATTGTGTTTGTTTAATTCAAATCATCCATAAGTAAGACTCTTGAACTTGAAAAAACACAAGTCAAGAGCACTCTCTATCGGAGAGCATCCTAGGTTTGCATAATCCCTGCATTAGTTTCATCTAGATTAGCTAAGTCTCTTGAACCGTTGTCATAAGACAAGGTCAAGAGCGCTCTCTGTCGGAGAGTTTTAATTAATTAACTTAATAAAATTCGCAACTCACATCCCTTTAATTAATTAACCCCCTTCCCCCTTTGCCAGAGTATGCTCTGACCGATATTCGATCGGAATACCCAGAAACGGCATTGGATCTCTAAACCCCACAAGAGGAACTTAACTAAAACTTTTCCCCATAACCAACGCACCGGCGTTGTTCGATAAATTCCGAGGCATGTGAGCAAATTCCAAGTGTGGGTGCTGGGCTACCTAATCTGGGCACTGGTAGTTAAGTTATTGAACACTTACCTTTGACCCCAGACAGGTCCGTCATGTCTTCGAACGGAGCCACTGAAGGTATTACCGGTTAGGACATCCAGCCGCCATAAGTGAAGATCACAAACAAAAAACTCTTAAAATCTACCAAGAGCACTTACAAAACCTAATACTCACTAGCTTAAATTCCTAGACTTTATTTCACATCCTTATTTGACTCCATAAGGCACTGGTCCTTTGTTATATTGGATTAATTTTCTATCTTGATCAACTGTCTATGGTCCATTTCAATTGATTATATTTGAATGCTTAAGTTATAAGTCTGGAATCCTTGCTTATATGTGTGATCTCTTGTTAGCAACGTGGATTTATTTAATTAATCATCATCCCATTAATATTAATCACTTCAAATCATAATAACTCCTAAACAACACCCATCCGCATCCGCAACTAATCAAAACACTTTAACAACTTAAGAGCCATAGAAACTCTTTTGTAGGGACTACCCCCCTTGGCTTCGTTAGGAGTTAGCCTAAATGGAGGAGCTAGGAGTAGGTGACAGTACCTAGCTCTGTGCTTGCCCCCAAGGTCACACCTCTCCCACTTTCTCAAGTGAGGAGACAGCTTTCGGAAGATTTCTGCTGCTGGTGTGCAATCGGCGGACAACAACTCCCACTGATCGAACAGCTGTAACAATGCATGTTGATGAAAACCTATCAGTGACATAATTTGTTTAGGGAGAACAATTTGTTTAGGAAGAAGAGATTCCCAATCATTTAAGTGGTGACAACTTGTTGAGTGAGGAACAATAATCTACCGAATATCCATTGGCGCCTAGATTGGATACATTGGAATACTTTTGGGTAAATATGGATGGCAGGGAGAGCACATTCCAAATAGAGAATACAAAATCGAGGAGAGACGAATCGATATGAATTGAGTAGAAGAAACTATACCTTATAATTCCTAATTAGAAATTCAACAACTAGACTTACAAACCCAGTGAAGAACATCCCACATTCAACATTGCTGATTTTTTATGGTATGTCAAGTGAGGACCCAAAGACATTTCTATTTGAATTTTATGTCCTTTGCATATGTTATGATTACGTTACAGATAAACAAAAAATGAAAATTTTTCCATCCACTTTCAAAAATCAGGCACTTAGGTGGTTCATGGGGCTAGGAGGGGATAACATTACAATATCGGCCCAGATGAAGAAAGTATTCAGGTTGGATAAATACCAAGAATATTATAAAGATAAGGATCAGAAGGAATCCATCTTTAAAATGACATAGAAAGAGGACAAATACTTAGAGTAATATGTGGAGATATTTCAATCCAAAGTGCAAAGATCAAGACAAAATGCATTAAATAATTATACATTGAAAACTCTACTCTTATAAGGAACCAGAGATGATTTCGTTGAGTTTCTAAATTTAATGGGTGCAAGGGATGTATCCCTAGTATGCAGAAATATGTCACCTTTGCAAAAGATATTCAAGGAATGCCTCTAGGTTAGGAAAAGGGATTAGAGATGCAGTGAACAGAACCACCAAGACTTAAAGGGAAGGAGTTTCGAGGTTGGATGTTAGAAATATCCTAGAGGATTTTAAAAATGATATCCTTATCTCTTTGATTTATAAGCTGGATGCACTTCAAGAAAAGAAAAGGAAAGAAGAGGAAGATCAAGATTTATCCATTTTTTCCCTATATGGAGAAAAAGGAACCCTCTCAAGATATGTACATTAGGAAAAGTGGAAATATTCCTTTTATGTGACTAGTAGAATCCTACAAAACAATGCCCCTCACTTCGAGGACTTAAGGCTGTATATGTGGAAGCAGGGACAGATGCAAAACTTGTTTTCTTTATTTCTCAAAAGCACCTATGGCGACCTCGACCTTGAGGTACAATGCTAGATATTGTGCAATAATTTAATCCTTATTGGAATAATGCTCAAATATACCAACCTCAAGTCTCACAAGGTCCACAAGTCCCAAAAAACTCCCAAACTTGGCATCCACCTATGCCACAACAAACCTGGGCACTTCCATACTCACAAAAAAACCCTAGCAACCAAACTGGATAAAAATAGGCTTTTGGAATCAACAACAAATCCAATCACAACCTCCTCAAATGTAAAATCCCAATTCCAATTTGCACCGGTACTACCATTAATGAAACCTCCTCCACAACCTCAATTAACACTGCCATTGAACAATCCAACTCCTACACCACTCCTTCCTGAACAAACCACTCTTACCTCTAATAATACGGCTAGACAACCTATAATGCCTTCTAATTTATCTAATTATGCAGCCTATTCCATTTCCATAGTAGACTTCCATGACATCCAATTACGCTCTGGAAGAAATATCAATAAAACTACCTCTGCCTAAATTACAGAGGAAGAAAATGAAGAGACACTAGATACCTCACCAATTTAGTATGAAGAAGAACCAGAGATCTTACTTTTTCAATATGGAGATAATAACCCACCCATCCCACCGAGGAAACCACAAGAAACATAGAAAAAATGAACTCCATCATACCCTCAATGCTTAATTGTTGACAAACTAATGCCACAGTGCAAATTTGATCTCCTAGGAGAATTACGAAATGTCAGTGTGAGTATTCCACTAATTCAAGCTATTAGAGACATTCCCATTTATTCCAAATATGTTAGAGAGTTATGTTATAAGAAGCCGGGATGAAAGAGGAAGGATCCCCTAACGTTATGTAGAATTGGTGATGGGGAACACCCTTGCTGCTAAGTATTCTGACTCTGGAAGTCACGTTGTCAAGGTACATATTAATGGCATTTCTTTCTCCAACACACTCATATATTTAGGAGTAGCCATTAATATCATTATTAAACACACAATGGAGAGGTTAGACCTCACTAATATTCGACAAAATACTATTGATTTACAGTTGGTAATACTAGGAGGCATTATAGAAGATGTTTTCATTTTAGTGGATTAATGGGAATACCTGGTGGACTTTATGGTTCTGCACAAAAAATTAAACTTGGCTGGCTATCCCCTAATTCATGTTCGACCATGGCTAGATACAACAGATTCCTATATTGGTTGTTGATGAAGAAACATACACCTATCTCATGGTATTGTTGTCAAGGAACTCACATGGTATCTTCCTATGAAGCCAACGAAACAACAAGAATTTAAGTCCAAACTAGTTAACCCCACTCTTTTTCATACATTCAACATATCCCTTGACCCTATGGAGCGCCTATTTAAAGTTTTTAAAGCAATAAGGGTCGCTCTTCCTTCAATCTATGCTTACTTCCTTCCAAAGCCAAATGTTGATGTCTGGAAATTTGGTCAACACAAGTGCATATGACTTGTTCTTGAAGCTCAACCAGCTATTGAGTCTTGATGGAATATTTAAGCCTATGTTCCTAAAGAGTAAAAACAATGCGAGGAGATTGAGGTTCACTCTGAATACAAAAATTAGAGTTAGCCTCATTCTAGGAAATTTTCTGGAAGGAACTATTGCACTGCACATGATTGCTGACAAAAGAAGAAAAAGCCCTTAGCTGGACATATCCTAAGTAACGAGAAGGTTTTGAATGAAGGTACATAGGGCAAGGCATTTTATGTAAATAAAGTTTGCATAGGGTTGGGGCTCAGACCTTCAAGGTCCTTAATTTTGTCAACTCCGCAGTTTTAGTGCGAAGCTTGTAAGAGGAGTTGCGGTCCAAAATAGTCTTAGGGGCTTCGGGGTTGGGTCGAAGCCCCTCTTTTTGTAAATGTCCCATGGTTTAATCCCATGGTATTGTAATAGTGCACTTGTATAAATAGGCACTTATGTAAAGGAGTCGAGAAGCTTGTGTTATGATAATGATGTGATGCGAAGAAGGTAAGGTCTATTTTTGGGTTAAGGTTAAGTCCCAGCTGAGTGGGTGGACGATCTCTGCAGCTGAGTACACAGAGGGTTTTGGAAGAAAGGTTCTGCAGCTAAGTGCACATTTTTGGGTTGTTGAGAAGATCTGCAGCTGAGTGCACAGATCAGAACTGTGTTGTTTGTAAATTGTCGAATATAAACGCAGTTCTGTGGACGTAGCCCCCACATTGGGGGTGAACCACGTATATCTTGTGTTGTGGTGGTTCTTTTTATTTTGTTCCTGTTATGTTTTTATGCATTTGATAAGTAGATGAATGATAAGTTAAAATTAATTTACAATTATTAACTTCGCTGTGAATTCCCAGTTAAGGGTTAAGCAAGAAACTGTCTTTTTATCTAAACTGTGAAGCTGTTTAAGTTAATGTCGAAGCTCTGTATTGCATAATTATTATTTGTTAAGGCTAAAGGTATAGTAATATCCCTCTTTCACCTGCAGAAACTTGATTCTGCGGCACCCCATAGCTATTTCGGGTGAGACTGCAACCTGTTCGCAGGTTGTTGCCAAAAGGGCCAACACTATGGGTCTGTTTGTTGGTGCGAAGGTAAAAGCATAAGAACTAGGGTCTGCCCCATCCGCCAAACAAATTGGTTCCATTGCAGGTTGAACCAGTATCTACTTCAAGAGGGATCTACGTCATACCTGGAGGGATATTATTTGGAGGCCCTCAGTAAAATAAATTAGTGACTGGGTTGGAGATACTTATCTGAAATTTGCTGAACAAGAGAATAAGGACCCTTGTCGTAGCTCAGACGACTTCTTGCAAAGGTATGTTTTTACTGATATTTATGAAATTTTCTTTGCTAGTATCCACATAGAATTGCACCAGTGGTTATCCAGGTTGATAGAAAGAAAGACAAACTTCAAAGAAGATTAGTCTCCTAACTGGACGCCAGAAAGAATTAAGATATTGAAAAGTGTGAACAATGCGGTATCAAGAGCTGTTGACTTCCGGACAACGCGAACCCTTGAAGCATTTGTGACAGAGTTCGCCATCGACACACATACTTCTTTCAGCGAAGCAGAAAGACAATTTTTCAAAGGACCAAGGGGTAAGTACATGAATTCATTAAGTCTAAAAATTAAAATTCTCTTGGCTGAGAAAGGCATATTGCTTATCCAATCAAATTGCTAGATTTATTGCTACTAACCTATGTTTGGAAGCGAAAGTGACTTCGACGAGCAAAGTGGTTTGCTTTGCAATGGTAAAAGATACAAGAGAACTATTGGATCCTATACCCTAGGCCAGAATACCGATTATACCTCATTAAGTCCATAAGAGTCTGAATCTGAAGAAACCCCTTTTGTTGGAAACCCTCCTATCGCTCCGCAGCGAAGATCTGTTATCCCTGAGAACCCTTCGTAGTCTGAAAGTAACCCTAGCCCGAGTAGTCCTGTCGCAGGTCATTCTACCTCAGTATGTTCTCTTCCTCCTATTACCAGTCTTCCCCCTATTATCAGCCTTCCTCCTCCTCCTCCCCCTTGATTCACTATGTCCCATGTGAATGATAATATCAAGCTCCCTGTCTTTAAAGGAACTGGATCAGAGGATCCGGAGCAGTTTTGGTTCTTATGCGAAGCTGCTTGGACTGCTAAGAATATTATGGATCAAAATACAAGAAGAGTGCAGCTGGTCACCTCTTTCAGAGACCGAGCGTTGACCTGGTTTATGAAGTTTTCCAGTACTCAGAACTATGCCTTGGCTGATATTAGAAAAGCAATGATCAAAGAATTCAAGAAGCCTAAATCGGAGTCACAGTGTATAACTGAACTGAAATAAATTCAGCAGAAGCGAGGTGAATCAGTTTGGGACTTTGATCAGAGGTTCAAGGTTCTGTTGGATCAAGTTAGCTTCACTATTGGTCCAGAACAACATAAAGAATGGTTCATTGTAACACTATTGCCTCATATCAGGACTCCACTTATGCAACAGAAGGTTGCTGATCAGCAAGAGGCATTGGAAATTGCTATAAAACTTGAAATAGCTCCTGTTGGGGATAATTATGGAATAGCCTAGATACAGGCATAGTTAGCAGAAATGGCTTTGGAGCTTCATGACATGAAAAAAGGGAAATCTATTCGAGAAGAGGTTTGGTGTACACGATGTAAGATAGAAGGTCATGACAAAGAACAGTGTCCTGCATTAAGAAATTATTTGAATACTGGTGCACCAAACCCATTTAACCCTAATGTCCTATATTGTGAGATCTGTAGAACAACTGGCCAGCATCGACCTAAAGATTGCTATCTGCTGCAGAGATATGTTCAAGTACCTAAGAATCCCTACTGCAAGTTCTGTAAGTCAGTTGGACACAATGAATATGAATGTCACAGCTTTGACCTCATGAGAGAGCGAACCTATGATGCTTATAGGGTACAAAATGACACACAAGGAAATGATGGATATGGTTACCGTGATGGTACACCAGGTCAAGGTAATTTCAGAGGTCGTGGTCGTGGTGGTATGCCTGGCAGACGATGATGCCAGATTATTTTCTATAACTGTAATCAGGCAGGTCATGTAGCTAGAGAATGTCAGAACCCAACTACGACATGTTGATATTGCAGAGCAGTAGATCATGTGATTGAGCAATTCCCATAGTTGATAGCTAAGATATAAGAAAGAAATGGCACTCCTACTTAGAATGTTCAGATGATTGCTGTAGAGAAAAGACCTATCCCAGCCCTTAACGTTGTTACAAGGAGTGGAACTACGATGCAGGCACCGAATAAGGGGAAACATCCTGACGAGGCTTGGGTCCGTAAGACCCCAGAGAAAATTCCATCCTTCGATGTTGGACGAGAAAAAGGAACATTTATGGAAGCTAAAAAAGACTTTGCTGATTCAAGAACATCAGTAGCAACTACGCAACAGCATCAACAGCAGTTACAGTTTTAAGAAGCTTCACCGGATCAAGTAAGTACATTGACATCATTTTTATAGAGTTGTATGAAGCTATTAAGAAATCAGAATGCTTTGAATGAGTTACAGAAAGTTATTGCGTCTTGTGAACCTCAGCGAAGCTCTGATAGAGGAAAAATTGTTAATAGAGTTAGAAGGACTGGAAGAGAAATGAGATTGCATTCTCAGATAGGAGATTATGACATGACTGATATCATTTTAGACCTGGGATCAGAAGTGAATGTCCTAACTAAGAATACATGGGAACAAATGGGAAAACCTATGCTTGAATGGTCCCCTATACAGTTGAGATTAGTCAATCAACAGAAGATTGTGCCCTTGGAAAGATTCCCTAGTGTACCAGTGGATATTGATGGAGTCAGTACCTTAGCAGATTTTGAAGTCATTGAAATAATTGATGATAGCAACCCCTATCTAGCATTGCTAGGAATTGAATGGGCACTAGACAATTATGCAGTAATCAACCTTAAGAATAGACAGATGACTTTTGAAGGAAACGGCTTGAGAGTAATAGTACCGTTGGACCCTTCTCAAGGAGAAAGGTATACAGAGCCAGTTAGAGATGAAGATCAGGATGTTTTGGATCATATTTACAACATCACAGCTAAAGAAGAAGACTATTTTAACCCTACTACTGAAGTTATAATGGATTGGTAGTGTGACAGTTCTTGCATGAATGATTCAGATGAAGGCCTAGAGAATTGGCAGAATCGACTTTATGAGCTACATGGACATCGATGTGCAAGAATTACTAAGTCTATCATATGGGTTGGCTCATAGACAAGAATCTTACCTACTTTTGATGGCTTGACAGACCCAGAATATTTTCTTGTACAATTCTCAAAGCAAGTACCAGATTCACAGAAAATGGAGACTCTAGATTCAGTATTCAGAGGCACAGCTGCCAGATGGTGGAATGGTCATAAAAAGTATATTCATAGTTGGAGAGCTTGTCAAAATTTTCTTCGCTTGAGATTCATGGATCGACCTCAGGAGGTACGAAGCAGATTTAATGGTAAGACTAGCCCTCAGGAACATTTGGAGCAGTGTTATGAAGCATGGAAGCATGTACCTTGTGAAGAATGGGTACATAGGTTTGTACACACTCTGGAACCTGTAGAAAAGAACTGGTATGTGTAGGTGGATCTTCACCATGGTACTGTAAGTTGGGTTAGCCTTGCTGATAGTTTTGTGCTCACATTTTCTATTACTGAGGTTTTCCCTGCTTTGGACGCATCTATTAAGTTGATCCATACTACGGTGTTTGATGATAAAGAAATAGACGAGTACCAACCTGATTGGAAGGAACAAGAAGCTAATGCAGTAGAATGCTATAAACTCTCCATTGATGAAGACGATGACCCTCGCAACATTAATATTCCTGAGTCAGAAGGACATTGCGAAGTACATGGACCAGCAGTCAAATCACCTGAAGTAACTTGGCCTTTGAAAATAAGGAAAATAAATATTGGATGAGAAGAAATGCCTAAGTACGCTACCATTGGAGATTATTGCGACGAAGAAATGGTGAGCAAAGTGACTGAAATCCTCCATGAGTATCAGGAATTATTTCCGATGAATTTATCAAAAATGAAAGGTATCCTTGGTGATATAGGAGTGATAAAAATACCTTTGAAAGCTGATGTGAAGCCTGTGAAGCAGTGCCCTTATAGGCTGAACCCTAAATATAAAAAAAAAGTCAAGATGGAGCTAGATAAGATGCTCGCTGCAGGAATCATTGAGCCTGTTGAAGAGTCCGAATGGGTCATCCCTATGGTGGTACAAGAAAAGAACACTAAGGGAGAAATCAAAATCTGTGTTGATCTGAGGAAGCTAAATGATGCCTGTTTACATGATCCTTTTCCTACTCCCTTTACAGATGAAGTTTTAGACAATGTCGGAGGTCAAGAAGTGTATTCTTTCATTGATGGATTTTCAGGTTACCATCAGATCAGAATTGCCCCAGAGGATCGACATAAAACAACCTTCGCCACAGAAATGGGATCTTTCCAGTATACTGTTATGCCCTTTGTATTGAAGAATGCACCTGCTATATTTTCCAAAGTAGTCATATCTGCATTTAAGGAATTTATTCATAAGTTCTTGGAAGTTTACTTTGATGATTGGACTATCTTTGGTTTATTAAAAGATCATATAGCTAGTTTAAGACTTATGCTGGACAAGTGTAGACAGCATCAGATTTCATTGAACCTGAAGAAGTGTCTCTTTTGTGCACCTTTTGGAATTCTTCTAGGTCACATTGTATGCAAGCAAGGATTGATGGTGGATCCTGTGAAGATAGCCATTATTGTGAACTTGCCACCTTCGAAGTCTGTTAAGCAACTTCGCACTACGCTTGGTCATACTGGATATTACAGGAAATTCATTAAAGGATATGCTCAGATTACAACCCCTATGGAAAGAAATTGAAGAAAGATATTAAGTTTGAGTGGACACCTGAATGTCAGGAAAGCTTGGATATTTTGAAAGAAAAGATGGTAATTGCCCCTATCTTAGTATTCCCTGACTAGAGTAAGGAGTTTCATGTTCATGTCGATGCATCTTCCATTGCTTTAGGTATAGTATTGGCTTAGTCAGGTGAAGGTAATATTGATCACCCTATTGCTTTTGCAAGTAGAAATTTCTCCACAACAAAAAAGAATTATACTACAACAGAACGAGAAGGTCTAGCTATGGTTTATGCCTTGCAGAAATTTTGACATTATTTGTTAGGATCTCATTTTAAGATGTTCACTGAGCATTCTGCTTTGAAGTATTTGGTTAACAAGCCTGTGTTAGGTGGAAGGATATGTAGATGGCTGATTTTGTTTCAGGAGTATGACTTTGAGATCATAGTTAAGCCAGGAAGACTTAACCTGGGGCCTGACCACTTGTCGAGGCTCGAGTCAGGAGAAGAGCCCACTAGCTTGGATGAAGGTCTTCCTGATGCCCAGTTGTTTGCCATCCAGATGGTTGATGATTATTTTCAGAATATTGTTCAGTACTTGTCTATAGGTTTTGCACCCTCTGAGATGACAACACAGTAGAAGAAGCAGCTGGTGGTTAGATCAGCTAACTTTACCTTGATAGCAGGACAACTATATAAGATGGGACCAGATGAAATACTACGCAGATGTGTCTTGGAGCATGAAAATCCATTGATTTTGGCTAAGGCACATTCTAGAGCAGCAGGAGGTCATTATGCAGGAAAAGCTACAGCACAGAAGATTCTGATAGCTAGATTGTGGTGGCGTACAATTCATAAGGATGCAAGAGAGTATTGCCACAGCTGTGATATCTATCAGAGGACATGCAAACCATCCAGGAGGGATGAGATGCCTCTGGTTCCATAGGTAACTTTACAAGCATTTGACAAGTGGGCTATTGATTTTGTTGGACCAATCAATCCCCCTGCAAAAACATTTGGAGCAAGATACATTATTACAGCAACTGATTACCTTACTCGTTGGGCCGAAGCTCAACTAGTCAAGGACTGTAGCACTGCTACAGCTGCAAATTTCATATCTGATAATATCTTGTCGAGGTTTGGGTGTCCTATAATTCTTATGAATGATCAAGGATCACATTTTCTGAATAAGACTATTGAAGCATTAACCAAATAATTTCAAGTATATCATCAGAAGAGTATTTCCTACCATCATCAAGCAAATGGAACTGTCGAAGCCTTTAACAAGATTCTTGAGCACGCTCTGACGAAGGTTTGCAATGTTAACAGAAATGATTGGGATCTTAGAATTCCAGCAGTATTATGGGCTTATAGAACCACTTGCAAGAAGTTGACAGGCCACACACCTTTTAGGCTGGTATATGGAAAAGAAGCAGTTATGCCCATGGAGTACATTGTTCCTAGCATCAGAATATATGCCTTCATGGAGATGGATGATCTAGCTGTGTTGAATGAAAGGCTGGTGAAGATACTGGAACTAGAGGAAGATAGATTCATTGCAGGTTTCCAGTAGCAAGTACAAAAAGATAGAGAAAAAGCATGGCATGATAGACACATTAAGAAGAAGCATTTTTAGAATGGTGATCTTGTGCTCTTGTACGACAGTAAACTCATGAAGTTCCCAGGTAAGTTCAAGACACATTGGAAAGGACCATACATAGTTCAGAAAGTTACCGATGGTGGTGCAATTCAGTTAGCTAAATTGAATGGAGAAATTTTTCCCTCCATGGTAAATGGAAGTAGATTAAAGAAGTACAGGGATGGGCCTGTACCCCCTGATTAGAAGTAATAGCACGAGGAAGACTCTAAGTACTAAGAACAGTTGAAATTGGGTAGTAGACTGTAATGAAGCTGTTCTCAGAGAGCGTCGGTAGATTGTTGGATAATTTACGAGGTGTCGAAGGTTGTGGAAGAAATTCTGTCATGAGTCGAAGCTTGTGTCAAGATGTGTCGAAGGTCCTTATTGTGGTGAAGCTAAAGTTAGTGGTTATACCAAGGAATAAAGGTGTGTCGAAGCTTAAAATGCAACTGTTGGAAAAAAATCAGATTTGGCGGCACCGGTACGTTAACTACATTAAGTACCTGTAATGATGATATTTTGGTCAAATCCACAGCCGTAGTTGGGAAATCTAGCACCGTTTGGACAAGATCTACAATTGTTCGGTCAGATTTGGTGTCTTTAATGCATAGTTATGGCAGATTTGATCATTGGATTCTATAAGAAGCCACCCAGGCCTGCGAATTTTGCATTACGCATTTTCTTGAGTTTCAGAGTTGAGTCCATGTCAGCTGATCACGAAGTCCAGCAATTGGTGAGAGAATTCAGAAAGAGGGGTCTACAGAACTTTATGAGGAACCCACTATTGGGTTATGGGTAGACCCAGGTTTTATCCTTTTATCTTCGCACCAACAAAAGACCCATAGTGTTGGCCCTTTTGGCAACAACCTGCGAACAGGTTGCAGTCTCACCCGAAATAACTATGGGGTGCCGCAGAATCAAGTTTCTGCAAGCAGAGGAGGGATATTACTGTACCTTTAGCCTTAGCAAATTATAAATATGCAATATAAAGCTTTGACGTTCACTTAAATAGCTTCACAGTATTATATAAATATACATTTACTTGCTTAATCCTTAACTGGGAATTCACAGCGAAGTTATTATCTAATAGTTATCTTACTTTATCACTTATCTACTTGATCAAATGCATAAAACAGGAACAAGACATCAAGCACCACCAAAAAACAAGATATACGTGGTTCACCCCAAGTGTAGGGGCTATGTCCACAGAACTACGTTTATATTCAACTCTTTACAAAACCACAGTTCTGATCTACGCACTCAACTGCAGAACTCCTCAGCAATCCTAAGCTGTGCACTTAACTGCAGCACCTTTCTTACAAAACCCTCTATGCACTCAGCTGCAGAGGTCATCCACGCACTCAGCTGGGACTTAACCTTCTTACAAAACCCTCCGCGCACTCAGCTGCAGAGGTTGTCCATGCACTCAGCTGGGACTTAACCTTAAACCCTAAAATAGATCTTTCTTTCTTTGCATCAAATCATCATACACCAAAAGTATCAAAAGCCTAACCTCACTCCTTCACATAAGTGCCTATTTATACAAGTGCACTATTACAATAGCATGGGCTTAAAAGCCATGAGTTTAAACCATGGGTCATTTACAAAAAGAGGGGCTTCAACCCAACCCTGACACCCCTAAGACTATTTTGGGTCGTAACTCCGCTTACAAGCTTTGCACCAAAACCGTGGAGTTGCCAAAATTAAGGACCTTGAAGGTCGAGCCCCAACAAGCCCCTAAGACTTACTAGTGGCCTGTCCCGGGACACTCTGCTGCTTATCTGGTGGAAGAATCTTGTTGGTGAAGCTAGTGAATTGCTTGTTGAGGCTCTGCATGATGTTTTTAGTTGCTTGCTCCTTTTCCACTATCTCTTGCACTGCTACTGTAGATGCTTCACTGGCCTTTTCCTATGCGAATGCATCATACTCCTTCAGGATATTGAGCTGGTTGTTCACACCAGTGCTTAACTCCAAAGCCTCGTTAAGAAGAGGCTGCACAGAGCTCACCAACAATGTTTCTTTCCTTCTGCACGCCTCAATTTCTTGCTGGAGCTCAATGCTCTGCTTTACCTTAAGCATCTTCTGCACAGGAGGCAATGTCTTGATTTCTGATTTTACTATGTCCAGCTCTGTCTGTTGCAGCTTGATGGTTTCTTGTAGCTTTTGTACCTCTAGGTTCTCCTACATTTTTTCCCAGGATTCGACGCTTTCATCTACCAGATTTGCTGCACTTCTCACCAGATCTGAGATCTTCATTGTTGAGGCCTGAATGTCTCTACGACGCTGCTCCTTGACTTCTGGTGGACTCTCAGGAAGAATGCAAAGTTGAAGCTCCACAATCTAAGCCTCATGCTCTACTTTCACCTTCTCTATCTGGCTCTGTGACTGCTGTGCATAGTCTTTCAACTTGACTATCTTTTGCTCTGGTTCTTCTTCAGCCTGCATGTCGAAGTCAGGGAGACTCCGACATGCCTCATCCAATACCTGGGCCAGTTCATCCTACTTGCTTTCTACTTCCCTCTTCTTCTGGTCTGCTACTTCCAACTATTCTACAAATCTCTCACTCTGCTTCATGGCATTTTCTAACTGCATTTGTGAGTAGTTGTCTCGTGCTTGGATTTCCCTTATGATCGCTAATTGACAAAGGTGCAGCTCTAGCATAGACAACTTGGTGTAATATATTCCAACTGTCATGCTCATCTGTGAGCAAGATGCTGCATCAGTTATGATGAGGGCTGCACTTGGCACCTGTCCTCTGTTATCTCTGGCTAGCCATTGTCTTGTGTCTAGCTGCGCACTTACTGGGGCACTACTTGCTGCAGCGCCAGTCGCTGATCTTTCTGCTAAGTCCTTCAGTTTTGTAATTCTCTGCGCTATGCCAGTGAGCACATCAAGGTGTGTAGCCATGAACCCTGACCATTTTTTGGTTAATTCTTTGGTGGACTTCATCAGATCCTGGTCAAGCTCTTCAGCCGTCAAAGCGGGTTCTTCGTTGATATTCTTCCCTTTTGACGCCTTTGCTTTCTTTCTGGACTAAGGTTTAGTCACTTCCTCTGCCTCTAGCGTCTTGCGCTTATCTGGTCGATTGGGGTCTGAGATGGTGTTGATCGATTCTTCTTCTTCTTCATCCTCTCCATCATCTCCACCCTGGTCATCTCCGCTCTACTGCGACTCGCTTTGTTCTTCACTTTCTTCTAGTGGGTCTTGCTGTTGCGTCTGACTAGGACCTGCACCCACATCTGTCACTGGAGGGACTGGTATGTTGGGCTGTGTCCCTACATCCTTCATCCATTTAGCCAGCCACTGCTTGACTACTGTGAGGATGTCTTCTCAGGTCACCACGTATGGCAAATTTGACCATTTATGCTTGTTATCTGTGCGGGCCTGGATGAAGACATGATGCATGTCAGCCCTGAAGTTGGCCACTCCCACATACTGAGAAAAGAGCTCATTATTGAGCCGCGGTGTCTTTAGAATCTCATATAAGATACTCATCGAGTAAAAGGAAAACACATAGTTCATCATCTGCTGGAAGGTTTTATCTTGCCACACCCACAGAGATGTGTACCTTGTTGCGCCAGGCATGTATGGAGGCACATCCTACCAGTGCAATAAGCACTAACAACCATGAATAGTGAAAGGGTATACCTTTCTCCTGTGCATCTCGGACATCTTCAAGAAATTCCTTGGCAATGTACTCTGCCCATTTGTAACTGTAGCCTTCGGCACAGTTCGCAGCAATACTGACAATTAGGGCGGGTACTTCATTTGGTCTGCACTTCCGCATTATCTTGCATGCTAGTAGCTCTTCAGTGAAGAAAATGTTTTTATTCTGAATGGTTGAGGTTTGATACCCTTGCTTTCCTTTCGTCAACCCGAAGCATTCCTTCATGCTGTGTGCCAGCTTCACGTCTTCATGCTTTCCCATAAACTCAATGCTAGGATCAGGCCCTTCCTTCGGCAAGCCTATGATCCGGTGAATTAGTTATCCATTAATAGGAATTTTCTGGTCTCCTATCCATAGGTTCCCATCATGCACCAATTCCAATAATTGCTTTACCACCACGGTAACCTGCGTGCCGCCACCAAAGTGGGGGACATTCAGCATTTTCAGCAAGCCTGCTTTCTCCAAGCCAGCAACCCATTGTTTCACTTCTAGTAGTGTCACTCCAGTATTCGGATAGTGGATAGAGTGCAAGTATGTTTTAGGTGTGAACTGTGGAAACTTCCCATGATCGTTCGTATCATGGTCTGCGTACTTAAGCTGATCGATTTTTCCCGTCATTGTCCCGACCAACCGCACACCCTGTGGTAGCGAAGGGGTGCGAAGTGTGAACTTGGCTATCTGTCGAGGTGGCTGAACTCCTGGTCGAACAGGCGTAAGATATGGTGGACGCTGTGATGCAATGTTCTCATCCTCACCTCCAGAAGGATTCATCTCGGGCTCTTCCGGTGTCTTCCCCGAGGGCTTGTGTTTGTCTTCGTTTCGCTTAGAGCGAACTTCTGGCTTAAACTTCCTCCTGGTTGATCGTGTCTGCATTGGTTGATTCAGTACTGGGGGAGTCTCTTGGCAGGGTGCAAAGGTGGGTGGGGTGCTCATAAGGTTCTGCAGACCCCTCTATTTGAACTCTCTCAACAATTCCTGGACTTCGTGATCAGCTGACGTGGACTGAACTGTAAAACTCAAGAAAATGCACAATGCGACATTCACAGGTCTGAGTGACTTCTTATCGAATCCAACGACCATAAATGTGCATTGAAGACACCAAATCTAACAGAGATCTTGTCCAAATGGTGCTAGATTCCCCAAAATCTCATCATTACAGGTAGTTAATGTTGTTAACGTACCGGCGCCGCCAAATCTGCTTTTTCCCAACGGTCGCATTTTAAGCTCCGACACACCTTTCTTCTTCGGCATAGTCACTAACTTCAGCTGCACCCAAATAAGGACTTTTGACACAGTACAGACCTGTGACACATCCTGGTACCACAACAGAATTTTTTTGACAGCCTCAATGATTCATGCAGTGAGCATCTTAGCTAACTCCATCCTAACTTTTTATTTATACTTAGAATTCATCCTATAAGGGCGCTGCTTCATAGGATTCACCTCAGTTTTCAAAGGGATTTTTATCACTCCTATATCACCAAGAATACCTTTCATTTTTTAGAACTTCGTCGGGAATAAGTCCTGATACTCATGGAGAAGTTCAGTCACTTTGCTTACCATTTATTCATCCCAATAATATCCAGTGGTAGCGTACTTAGGAATTTCCTCTGATGCAATGTTTACTTTCCTTGTCTTCAAGGGTTGAGTTACTTCAGGTGCTTTGACTGCTGGTCCATGAACTTCACAGTGTCCTCTGACTCAGGAATATTAATGTTGCGCGGGTCATCATCTTTATCAATGTCGATGTTATAGAATTCTATTGCATTAGCTTCTTGTTCCTTCCAATCAGGTTGGTACTCAGCTATTTCTTTATCATCAAACACCTTAGTATTGATCAGTCTAACAACTATGTCCAAAGTAGGGTAAACCTCATTAATAGAAAATGTAAGCACAAAACTATCAACAAGACTATCCTAACTTACAGTACCATGGCGAAGCTCCACCTCTGCATACCAGTCTTTGCTACAGGTTCCAGAGTGTGTACAAACCTATGTACCCATTCTTCAGAAGGTACATGCTTCCATGCTTCATAGCACTGCTCCAAATGTTCCTGAGGGCTAGTCTTACCATCAAATCTGCTTCGCACCTCCTGAGGTTGCTCTCTGAATCTCAGGAAAAGAAAATTTTGACAAGCTTCCCAACTATGAGTATACTTCTTATGATCATTCCACCATCTGGCAGCTATGGCTCTGAAGGATGAATCTAGAGTCTCCATTTTCTGTGAATATAGAACCTACTCTGAGAATTGCACAATAAAATCTTCTGGGTCTGTCAAGCCATCAAAAGTAGGTAAGGCTCTTGTCTATGAGCTAAGCCATTTGAGAGACGTGGTAATTCTTGCACATCGATGTCCATGTAGCTCATACAGTCTATTCTTCTAGTTCTCTAGGCCGTCATCTGAATCAGTCATGCAAGAACTATCACACTGCCAATCCATTATACCTTCAGTAGTAGGGTTAACATAGTCTTCTTCTTTAGCTGTGATGTTGTAAATATGATCTAAGACATCCTGATCTTCATCTTTGACTGGCTATGTATACCTTTCTCCTTGAGAAGGGTCCAATGGTACTATGAATCTCAGGCCTTTTCCTTCGAAATTCATCTTCCTAGTCTTAAGGTTGATTACTACATCATTTTCTATTGCCCATTCAATTCCAAGCAAGGATGGATAGGGGTTTCTATCATCAATTATTTCAATGACCTCAAAATCTGCTAGGGTAATGACTCCATCAATATCTACTGGTACACTCTGGAATATTCCCAAGGGCACAATCTTCTGCTGATTGGCTAATCTCAACTGGATAGGTGACCAATCAAGGGTAGGGTTTCCCATTTGTTCCCATGTCTGCTTAGTGAGGACATCCACTTCTGATCCCAGGTCTAAAATGATATTAGTCATATCATACTCTCCTATCTGAGCATGCAACCTCATTTCTCTTCCAATCCTTCTAACTCTATTAACATTTTTTCCTTTATCAGAACTTCGCTGGGTTTCGCAAGACTGGAGAACTTTCTGTAACTCATTCAAAGAATTCTTGTTTCTTAATAGCTTCATACAACTTTGTAAGAATGATGTTAGTGTACTTACTTGATACGATGAAGCTTCTTGGAACTGCGACTGCTGTTGATGCTATTGCATAGTTACTACTGAGGTTCCTGGATCAGCAAAGTCTCTTTTAGCTTCCATAAATGTTTCTTTTTCTCTACCAACATCGAAGGATGGAATTTTCTCTGGTGCCTTGCGGACCCAAGCCTCGTCAGACTGTTTCTCCGTATTCTGCACGTGCGTCGTAGCTCCACTCCTTATAACAACATTAATAGCTGGGACAGGTCTTTGCTCTACAACAATCATCTGAATATTCTGAGTAGGAGCACTATTCCTTTCTTGTATCTTGTCTATCAACTGTGGGCATTGCTCAATCACATGATCGACTGCTCTATAATATCGACATGTCATAGTTGGGTTCTGACAGTCTATAGCTAAATGGCCTGCCTGATTACAGTTATAGCAAATAACTTGGCCTCTTCTAGGCATACCACCATGACCATGACCTCTGAAAGTACCTCGACCTGAGTTACCACCATGGTAGCCATATCCATTATTTCCTTGTGCATCATTTTGTACCCTATAAGCATCATAGGTTCACTCTCTCATGAGGTCAAAATTGTGACACTCATCCTCATTGTGTCCAACTGACTTACAGAACTTGTAGTAGGGATTCTTAGGTACTTGAACATATCTCTATAGCAGATAGAAATCTTCAGGTCGATGCTGGCCAGTTGTTCTACAGATCTCACAATATAGGACAGCAGGGTTAAATGGGGTTGGTGCACCAGTATTCAGGTAGTTTCTTAGTGCAGGGCACTGTTCTTTGTCATGACCTTCTGTCTTGCATCATGTACACCAAACCTCTTCTCGAACAGATTTTCCTTTCTTCATGTCATGAAGCTCCAAATCCATTTCTGCTAACTGCGCCTGTATCTGGGCTATGCCAGAATTATCTCCGACAGGAGTTGTTTCAAGCTTCATGGAAATTTCGAATGCCTCTTTCTTATCGGCAACCTTCTATTGCATAAGTGGAGTCCTGATATGAGGCAACAGTGCTACAATGAACCATTCCTTGTGTTGTTCTGGTCCAATAGTAAAAATGACTTGATCCAACAGAACCTTGAACCTCTGATCAAAGTCCCACACCGATTCACCTCTCTTATGTTGAATTTCCTTTAGTTCAGTTATACACTGCGACTCTGATTTAGGTTTCTTGAATTCCTTTATCATAGATTTTTTAATATCGACCAAGATATAGTTTTGAGTACTGGAAAACTTCATAAACTAGGTCAAAGCCCGATCTCTAAAAGAGGTGATTAGCTGCCCTCTTCTTGTATTTTCATCTATAATACTTTTGGCAGTCCAAACATCTTCGCATAAGAACCAAAACTGCTTTGGATCCTCTGATCCAGTTCCTTTAAAGATTAGGAGTTTGATATCATCATTCACATGGGCCATAGTGGATCGAGGGGGGGGAGGAGGGGGACTGATAACAGGGGGAGGGGAACTTACTGAGGTAAACTAACCTATGACAGGACTACTAGGGTTAGGGTTACTTTTAGACTGCAACGGGTTTTCAGGGGTAACAGGCCTTTGCTGCGGAGTAATAGGAGGGTTTCTCACAAAAGGGGTCTCTTCAGAGTCAGATTCTTCTGGACTTATGGAGGTATAATCAGTATTCTGGCCTAGGGTATAGGATCCAAGATTTCTCTTGTATCTTTTACCGCTTCGAAGCAAACCATTTTGCTCGTCGAAGTCACTTTCACTTCCAAACATAGGTTAGTAACAACAAATCTAGCAATCTGATTCAATAAGCAATATGCCTTTCTCAGCCAAAAGCATTTTAATTTTCAAATTTAATGAATTCAAGTACTTACCCCTTGGTCCTTTGAAGAACTGTCTTTCCGCTTCCCTGAAAGAAGTATGTGTGTCGATGGCGAACTCCGTCACAAATGCTTCAAGGGTTCGCGTTGTCCAGAAGTCAACAGCTCTTGATACCGCGTTGTTCACTCTTTTCAATACGTTAATTCTTGCTGGGGCCCAGGTAGGAGACTGATCTTCTTGGAAGTTTGTCTTTCTTTCTGTCAACCTGGATAACCACTAGTGCAATTCTATGTGGATACTACCAAAGAAAATTTAATAAATATTAGAAAAATGTACCTTTGTAAGAAGTCGTCTGAGCTACGACGAGGATCCTTATTTTCTTGTTCAACAAATTTCAGATAGCTATCTTAAATCCAGTCATCGATTTCTTTTACTGAGGGCCTCCAAAACATATCCCTCTAGGTATGACGAAATCCCTATTGAGCAAATACTGTTCAACCGGCAACGGAACCAATTTGTTGGGCTATGGGTAGACCCGGGTTTTATCCTTGTATCTTTGCACCAACAAAAGACCCACAGTGTTGGCCCTTTCGGCAACAACCTGTGAATAGGTTGTAGTCTCACCTGAAACAGCTATGGGGTGCCACAGAATCAGGTTTCTGCAAGCAGAGGAGGGATATTACTGTACCTTTAGCCTTAAAAAATTATAAATATGCAATATAAATCTTCGACGTTCACTTAAATAGCTTCACAGTCTTAGATAAACATACAGTTACTTGCTTAACACTTAACTGGGAATTCACAGTGAAGTTATTATCTAACAGTTATCCTACTTTATCACTTATCTACTTATCAAATGCATAAAACAGAAACAAGACATCAAGCACCACCACAACACAAGATATACATGGTTCACCCCCAGTGTAGGGGCTACGTCCACAGAACTGCATTTATATTCAACTCTTTACAAAACCATAGTTCTGATCTGCGCACTTAGCTGTAGATCTACTTAGAAATCCTAAGCTGTGCACTCGGCTGGGACTTAACCTTAAACCCTAAAATAGGTATTTCTTTGTTTGCATCAAATCATCATACATCAAAAGTCTCAAAATCCTAACCTCACTCCTTCACATAAGTGCCTATTTATACAAGTGCACTATTACAATACCATGGGCTTAAACCATGGGCTTAAAAACCATGAGTTTAAACCATGGGTCATTTACAAAAAGAGGGGCTTCGACCCAACCCCAACACCCCTAAGACTATTTTGGGTCGCAACTCCGCTTACAAGCTTCGCACCAAAACCGTGGAGTTGCCAAAATTAAGGACCTTAAAGGTTGAGCCCCAACACCCACCTGCATCTGCACCTTGCGAAGAGGCTTCCCCACCACCGAATCAACCGATGCAGACACGATCTAACAGAAAGAAGTTTAAGGCAGAATTTCACTCTAAGCATAACGAAGATAGGCATAAACCATCAGGAAAGACCCCAGAGGATCTCGTGATTCAGATGAATCCTCTTGGTTTGGCAGAGCTCCCACCTAAATATTTCGAAGACTTCGGTGAGGATGAGAATTTTGCATCGCAGCGTCCACCATATCTCCTGCTTGTTCGACCAAGAGTTCAGCCACCTCAGGAGACAGTCAAGTCCATGTTACTAACCCCTTCACTACCCCAGGGTGTGAAGTTGGTCAAAACGATGACATGAAGATTAGAACGGCTCAAGTACGCAGACCATGATACGAATGATAGTGAGAAGTTGATGCAGTTCACACCTAGGAAATACTTGCACTCTGTTCACTATCCAGAGGTTGGAACGACGTTACTTGAATTAAAACAGTAGGCCGCTGGCTTGGAAAAAGCTGGCTTGTTGAAGATGCTGAATGTACCCCACTTTGGTCGTAGCCCGCAGGTTACCGCGGTGGTCAAGCAGTTATTGGCGTTGGTGCATGATGGGCACCTATGGATAGGAAACCAGAGAATTTCTATTGATGGAGATTTGATTTATAGGATTACAGGCTTGCCGAAGGAAGGGCCTGATCCTGGAATTGAATTTGTTGGAAAGCACGAAGATACGAAGCTGGTGTAGCACATTAAGGACCGCTTCAGTTTGACAAAAGGAAATCGAGGGTATCAAACATCGACTATTTGGCACCAGAACATTCACTTCTCCGCAGAGATCCTAGCATGCAAATTAATGAGGAAGTGCAGACCTAATGAAGTACCTGCCCTGATTGTCAGTATTGCTGCGAACTGTGCCGAAGGATACAGTTACAAATGGATAGAGTACATTGCTAGAGAATTCCTTGCAGATGTCCGCGATGCATAGGAGAAAGGTAGAGCCTTTCATTATTCATGGTTGTTAGTTATTATTGCACTAGTAGGATGGAGTGAAACTAACCAGGCACAGTTTGTTGATGTGCCTCCGGAGATGCCTGGCACAGCAAGGTATGCATCTCTTTGGGTTTCACAGGATAAAACCTTGCAGCAGATGACGAACTATGTGTTCACCTTCTATTCGATGAATATTACATATGAGATCCTGAAAACACCCTGGCTCTGTAATGAGCTATTTTCTCAGTATACTGGAGTGGCCAAATTCAAGGCTAATATGCATAATGTATTCATCCAATCCCGTGCAGATAACAAACATACATGGTGGAAGTTACCATACATGGTGAACTAGGAATACATCCTCGCAGTAGCTCAACAGTGGCTGACTGAATGGATGAAGGATGCAGGAACAAGGCCCGACATACCAGTCCCTCCAGTAATAGATGTGGGCACAGGTCCTAGTCAGCCGCAGCAGAATGACCCACTAGAAGAGAGCGAAGAACAAGATGAGTCACAGCAGAGCAAAGGTGACCATGGTGGAGATGACAGAGCTGGTGGAGAATAAGAAGAAAAAAATGGTGAAGAAGAAGAAGAATCAGTCAAGACCATTTCAGACCCTAATCACCTAGATAAGCATAAGTCCCCAGAAGTGGAGGAAGTTACTAAGCCTCCGCCCAGAAAGAAAACTAAGGTGTCGAAGGGAAATAATATCGTCGAAGAGCCCTCTTTGACGATTGATGAGCTTGATCACGCTCTGACAAAGTCTATAGAGGTATTATCCAGCAAATGGGCATAGTTTGAAGCTAAACATCTTGATGTGCTCACTGGCGTAGCACAACGAATTGCAGAATTTAAGGAGTTAGCGGAAAGAATAGCAACTGGCGTTGTAGCAAGTAGTTCCCCAGTAGGTGCGTAGCTAGATACTAGACAATGGCCAGCCAGAAACAATAGAGGACAAGTACCAAGTGTGCCTCTTATAATACCTGATGCAGCATCTCGATCGCAGGTAAGCATGATAGTTGAGATATATTACACTAAGTTTTCTATGCTGGAGCTGCATTTTTGTCAATTGGCACTCATGAAGGAGATCCAAGAACGAGACAGCTACACACACATGTAGTTAGAGAATACCATGAAGCAGAGTGAGAGCCTCGAAGCACAGTTGAAAGAAGCTGAATAGAAGAAGAGGGAAACAGAAAACAAGCAGGCTACACTAGCGCGAGTGTTGGATGAGGCGTGTCGAAGTCTCCCCGACTTCGACATGTAGGCTGAAGAAGAACTGGAGCAAAGAGAAGTAAAGCTAAAAGACTACACATAACAGTCTAGAAGCCAGATAGAAAAGATGAAAGAAGAACATGAGGCCCAGATTGCGGAGCTTCAACTTCGCCTCATTCCTGAGAGTCCACTAGAGGTCAGGGAACAACGTCTCAGAGATATTCAGGCCTCAGCAATGAAGATCTCAGATCTTGTAAGTAGTGCATCAAAGCTGCTAGACAAAAGTGTCAAGGCCTAGGAAAACTTGCAGGACAACCCAAAAGTAGAAAAGTTGCAAGAAACCATCAAGTAGTGGCAGACAGAGATGGATGCAGTAAAAGCATAAATTAAGACATTGCCTCCTATGTAAAAGATGCTTAAGGTGAATCATAGTAATGAGCTCCAGCGAGAAATTGAGTCTTGCAGAAGAAAAGAAACACTGTTAGTGAGCTCTGTGCAGACCCTCATTAACGAGGCCTTGGAGTTGAGCACTGCTGCGGACAACCAGCTCAAAGTCTTGAACGAGTATGATGCGTTTGCACAGGAAAATGCCAATGAAGCATCTGCAGCAACATTGCAGGAGATAGTGGAGAAAGAGAAAGCAGCTGAAGATATCATGCGCAGCCTCAACAAGCAGTTTACTATCTTCGCCAACAAGATTCTTGCACCCGAAAAGCAGCAGAGTGTCCCGGGACGGGACACTGGTGAGTCTTAGGGGCCTGTTGGGGCTCGAACCTTGAAGGTCCTTAATTTTGACAACTCCATGGTTTTAGTGCGAAGCTTGTAAGCAGAGTTACGGTCCAAAATAGTCTAAGGGATTCGGGGTTGGGTCAAAGCCCCTCTTTTTGTAAATGTCCCATGGTTTTTGGGTACCCATGGTTTAAGCCCATGGTATTGTAATAGTGCACTTGTATAAATAGGCACTTATGTAAAGGAGTCGAGAAGCTTGTGTTATGATAATGATGTGATGCGAAGAAGCTAAGGTCTATTTTTGGGTTAAGGTTAAGTCCCAGCTAAGTGTGTGGATGACCTCTGCAGCTAAGTGCGTAGAGGGTTTTCGAAGAAAGGTTCTGCAGCTAAGTGCGCAGTTTTGGGTTGTTGAGAAGATATGCAGCTGAGTGCGCAGATCATAACTATGTTGTTTGTAAATTGTCGAATATAAATGCAGTTCTGTGGATGTAGCCCCCACATTGGGGGTGAACCACGTATATCTTGTGTTGTGGTGGTTCTTTCTATTTTTTTCCTGTTATGTTTTTATGCATTTAATAAGTAGATGAATGATAAAGTAAGATAAATTGCCAAGTATTAACTTCGCTGTGAATTCCCAGTTAAGGATTAAGCAAGAAACTATCTTTTTATCTAAACTGCGAAGCTATTTAAGTGAATGTTGAAGCTCTGTATTGCATAATTATTATTTGTTAAGGCTAAAGGTATAGTAATATCCCTCTTTCTCCCACAGAAACCTGATTCTGTGGCATCCCATAGCTGTTTCAGGTGAGACTGCAACCTGTTCGCAGGTTGTTGCCGAAAGGGCCAACATTGTGGGTCTATTTGTTGGTGCGAAGGTAAAAGCATAAGAACCCAGGTCTGCCCCATCCTCCCAACACATAGCAGGTTCTACTTAGTAAAGCTGCTTTCCATAAACGTCTCCAAAAATTGGGTAGAAGATGCCAATTCATAAGGTCTCCCTTCCTTTAATGCTTTTAATTTACACAAAGTTAATTATTCATACAAAAATACAGGATAAGAGGGAGATGGAGATATGAAGCTCATCAATTCGTGGGGGAGAGTATACAATTGATTGTTGATGTATTTGCAACTTCGGAATGTATTCACTTGTATATATTATGTATTGTGCCCCGATGTTTCTATCGGGAAGTATCTGTAATGTAATTGAGTCATGTTATACCCCGATTTTCCTATCGGGAGATTCAATAATGTAAACAAGTCATGTAAATTCATTGAGGTTAACCCTCCATTGTGATTCGGGGAAATAGTCCCCAAAATTGAGTTAAGGTTAACCCTCCTTATTGATCAAAGGGTAAAGTACCCACAGTTGTGGGGCACTAGGGTTATTAGACTCTCCTAGAGAATTCCACCCTGGTAAGTAATTGTTATCTGAGGCTGACATGTTGGAGTGAAAATAAAGTGAACGAAAGAATATAAATAGAAGTGAGGCTCTCCTCATTTCTACATGACACACACTAACTCAACTGGGGTGCATGAGTGAGAGAGGAGAAGCTCTCTCAAGTGAGAGAGAGATAACAGTTGTTGGAGATCATATTTGTTGTCTTTGGGTTTTACTGTTGCCATTGGTGCTCATTCTATCTCTCAGGAAGTTGCAAGGTTTTCTCTTTTATGGTTTCTACGAGGAAAATTCTTTGTGTCTCTTGTCTCTTGTGATTATTGTTGTGCATGTTATTCTTCGAGATAAGATCCTAAGATCATATTGCTTAAATGATAAAAATCTAACATGGTATCAGAGCTAACCTGAGAAGAAGACACTGTGCAGTTGGGGAAGCTAGGTATTCTTAATTTTTCGGTCTCTCACCACAATCCATGAGCAAAATGAGGCTATGCTATCTCTGCATTGAAGGGTGCATCTTTTTGTCGAAGCAGAATTTGATTCCGGGCATTTTGAGTTTTTGCTGTGGGAAATTAGGGCTTTTTACAGAAGAGGAATTTTTGAGTGAGGCTGGCATAGGATTTCTCTCCTCATCAAAATCGAATTTTAGAGACCAAGGTCGATATTTTTTTATTGTGTAAAACTCTAGGAAATTCAAACCCTAGTTTGACCCTGAGCCTGAAAAACCTTAAAATACTAAAACGGGTATTTTTGGTACTTTCGCTATATCTCGGGATTGAAGAAGGGTCCAAGGCCGCAATTTTCATAGGCCGAAGATAAAATCCTGGTGTACCCTGTGTAAACATTTCCACCTCATATTCACTATATTATTGGATATATGTTTCCTCCAAATCACGGTTCTAGTCTCCTCCAGGATTCATCCCTAAACAGGAGAGCTAGGGAGAATTTCTATATCTCGGGCTACAAATATCTAAATTAAATTTCTCAAGATGTTACAAATAGGGAATAGAGTTTAATTTCTATGGAAAAAGTTTCATACCCTGATGATGAAACGGGGACACATGACAGTCCGTACAAGTTCGGTATGATGAAGAGTTCTAAAATAAGTCACCTTTGGAGAAATCTCATAAGTCCCAATTGGTGACATCAATTCTGGTAAACCTTGTGTTGTTGGAAAGAAGTCAACCTATGTTACCGCAGTACAAAATTTTAGATACATAGGAGCATTAATTTTGTATATACTACGTAAACAGTATCAAGAATTTATGCAGAAGAAATCGGTAAACTAGGGCTTCCTATTCCGGTAGCTTCCCTCCATCGTTTTCAGAAAAGGAGTACATTGGACAACTCAACTTGAAGAGGTCTATATTTATATCAAATCAGATCTTAAATATTCTAATTTTTGAAAATTAGGGTTTCTCTGACAAACCCTAGATCAACCATCTTCGGAACAAGGACAGACACCTCAAATCAATAAGATCTAATATTTTTCTATTTTCATTTGAGGTTCTCATTTCAAAATGACTAATCACGCCAGCTTGATGACAAGAATGGTGAAACTGTCAACTTCCAACCATGGAAGTATTGGATTTCACTAGTTCTTGAAGAAAATGAAATTGGACACCTACATGAGTAGAAAGGTTCAAGTTCCAGAGGGAGATGAGGCTAAAATCCTTACACAAGAAGAACTTGGTCCACACCAAGAAAACCATTGCTGATTCAATTAAAGATCACTTTATACCACAAGTGTCTTTCCTAAAGACAACTAAATAGATGTTTTTATTCCTTGACCAAGCTATTTGAAGGGAAGAACATAAATTGAAATATCACTTCAAGAAACCAGTTGAAGAATGTGAAGATCCAGAATGCAAAGATCGTACATTCATACTTTACAAGGGTCTCTCAAATCAAAGAACAAATTGAAGCAGTGGATGAAGAACTAGAGAATGAAGATGTTGTGATAACCACCTTGAATAGCCTCCCAAGATCATGGGATTCATTCATTCAAGGAATGTGTGCCAAAAGAAAGTAATTGCTTTCAGAATATTCTGGGAAGAGCACACACAAGAAGAAGCTTGACTCATAATAAGAGAAAAGAAGATGGGAGCAACTGAAGATCAAGATTTCACGATTCAAAGAAGATACCTCAAGAGACAAGGAATATGAAGAACTCAGTTCTTCAAGAAACTCTTATCCATATTAATCATTTGGATAAGAAATGGTGCTATTATGAATGAAGAAGATGGTGAAGCAAAAAGAAGGAGTCTACCCAAAAAACAAATAAAGATAAATATTCAATTGTCAATTCATGATATTGTTTTGTTATGCATTTGTTTATATTCAGTTGATGTGTTATGCATGATAGAATGTTTGCATTAATGACAGTATACTACTAATATGCATGTGATGGGTAAGTAGCTCATGCTGCTATACAACTCTCCATTGCTACTTATCTAGAATGAAACCTATTTGCCGACATATTGGATTAGACGTGCACAATTTCAATGATGTCTTGGTAGAGATGGAAGGCATCTAGAAAGTTTTCGTGAGATATGGATGAATGTTGTATTATCTAAAATAGTTGCATGATTATATATTTATGCATAATAATTTATGATTATGAATATGCATTATGAAATGTTTCTAATCATACAACTGGTGCATTTGAATTGCAGAAAAGATCGCGTACAATTGCCTACAAGAAAAGAAGGATGAGACTTGTTGCAAAGAACAAGTGACGATAGTTCAAGAAAGAATCCAAGATGAAGAATAATATTACAATACTTTCAAAGAAAGAATAAATCTCAGACACAGTGTAGTTATGAGACACTGTTGAGCGACATCATTGATACAGAGCCTTCCAGCTATGAAGAAGTAGCCAAGAAGAAAGGGAAGGAGAGTACCTGTTCAAGAAGAATGATGTCTAGGATGCAGTATCAACACCTGAAGAGAAGTCCGTAATGTATTCCATATGGATCTACACAATCCAGCATGCAATATATGGAAACATCGTGGGATACAAGGCAAGATTCGTAGCACGAGGCTTCTCACAGAAAGAAGGCATAGACTACGAAGAGACATTTGTAGTCACTGGAAGATAAGACACATGACAGGCAGAGTCATGTGTGCAAATGAGAGAAGACCTTGTACAAGCTTAGAAGGAACCCATGGGATAACACACACATGAGGATCTTTAAGATCACCTAGAGTGATGAGGATCGTAACCTTTGCTACAATGTTGAAGATGAAATCCTATAAAGGATGACAATCTCACATATGGGTGGAAGAAGAACTTTTGAAAAGGTTCAAGATAGAGGATCTTGGTATCCAGCGACCCTAGATGGATACATAGAATATTTGTAGCAGAGGAAGGTACTTGTCACTCTAGTACATGATGTTTTAGTGCATAGAGTACGAAAGATAGAGGGAGAATGATGCTTCGCTTCAAAGGGAGTGAGTGCAGAAGATCTTTAGGTTCGGCATGGTACAATAGGATGGAAATATTACTGATGACTCTAGGATTTACTGAGAGTAAAGCAGATTCCAACCTTTACTTCAAGCTTGAAGGTGGAAGACCAGTGATGGTCCTGTTAAATGTTGATGACTTCTTCCTGACAGAAAAGAGGAACTCGTTAAAGTTGCAAGAAGGATATTTGCTGCCGAGTTCGAGATGAAGGACTTTGATATGATGCACTACTTTCTAGGCATGGAGGTCTACCAGAATGCATATGGAAAGTCCTTGGGACAAGAGAAGTATGAAATAGATATCTTGAAGAGGTTCATGATGATGGACTACAAGGCCATGAGCACACCTATGGCATCGAACCTGGAGCTATTACATGATGCGTCATCAGAGATGATTGATGTCATGATGTATCATCAAATGATTTGTTCCTTGATATACCTAATGAATATGAGACCAGATATTTGCTTTGTTGTGAACACATTGAGACATGTTCACCTGAGGGTTGCAAAGCATGCATTGAGGTACGTGAAGGGTACAATTGATTATGGGCTCAAGTATGAGGTGAATTAGAAGATTAACCTGGAAGGTTATCAGGATTCTAATTGGGAAGGAAATTCCATAGACAGGAAGAGCACTTTGGGGTGCTACTTTAGTATGAGATCAGATGTGATTTATTGGTGTAGCAAGAAGCAATCCTGCGTGGCACTAAGTATAGCCAAGGAAAAATATGTTTCCACTTGCTCGAATATTTGGGAGGTAGTATGTTTCTTTTGAAAAACTACTATTCGATTTGATTGATATGACTTGAATTTGTTTATGATGCAGAGAGGAGTAGTGAAGCTCCAGTATGTGATTCAGATCAAGATCTCTCGAAAGAGGGTGTTCTAGCATAGCCGGTGAGATAGGTTGTCTAAGCATAAAATCTTGGCAAAGCTCGTAGGTGTCTTAGATGTAAATGGTCATGTAGGTTTTCCTCGGATGTAATCAGTCCTGGTGAAACTCACATGTTATCCTTGGATGTAATCATCCCTGATATGATTCTATGCTAGAAATGTCCAGAGTGAAGTTTGAGTACTTCAGGGAGAAGCTTGGTGTTCACCAGATCGAGGTTCCTTCCAAGAGGAAGTGATGATTCTGTGAGCCTTTCTAACATGGTGGTAGGTGGGCCCTCCCATGGTTAGATATAAGTGTTGTGCCCTTCTGACATGGTGAGAGGATTGGTTCCTTCCATGGTCAGATGTAAGTGCAGATACATTCTGACGTGATTGTGGGATGTGTTTCCACATGATCAGTGCAGAGACATTCTGATGTGATTGTGAGATGTGTTCCCGCATGATCAGTGCAGAGACATTCTGATGTGATTTTGGGATGTGTTCCCATATGATCAGTGTAGATCCATTCTTATGTGATTGCAGGATGTGTTCCCACATGATCAGATATAAGTGTGCAGCATCAACTATACAATGCTCATTAGCAAATTCAAATGTATGTGCAAATTTATTAGTGATCCCTTCCTAGTATTGGGTTTCTTTTCACAATTCCATATATGTATACTAGGTTCTAGCTTTCATTTCCAATGTATGTATGAAATGATGTACCCAACCCTTCCTCAGGTATTCTGCAAATGCGATGTGACAATGATTAAAATGTTCCACAGGGTTTGCTAACCCCAAATACTTAAAGGTGACCTCTTCTCCGAATATGACTTCCATCAATCTTCTGCACTATGGCCAGTTTGTTATAGACTTCTTATATGCACCCCACCATCTAGCGGGTGTGTCTTTTACGGCATGATCCAACATGGACAAGTGCTGCGAGTCCATTACAAGTGCTTGAAACTCATTTAAGAAGGTCGCAAGGTTAGGTAAACCCCCACCATCTAGCGGGTGTGTCTTTTACGGCATGATCCAACATGGACAAGTGCTGCGAGTCCATTACAAGTGCTTGAAACTCATTTAAGAAGGTCGCAAGGTTAGGTAAACCCTCATAGGCGGGTATCTCACGCAGATCATTCTCCACCCATCACACGTACCTGTTAACTCTCGCACATCTCCTCATAGATACTTCATGTAGTATGTTATGTCGATTCTCCAAATCTTCCCCGAGTCAGATGTGTAGGAACTAGCACTCTTCCAGATTAGGTTCCCATCTATTGTCGGATTGATGTAGTCCTCTTGTAGTGCAGTAACATTGTAGATTTGGTCGAGGTAGTCATCCTGGAAATCATTATATATGGGCTCGACGTATATTTGTCCTTATAAAGGGTTAATGGGAGACACAAATCTCATCTCATTATCCTCGAACGAGAGGATGCGTTTCTTGAATTTTGTAATGGTTTGGTTGTCAATAGCCTAATATATGCCTAGCAATTCATGATATGGGTTGGTGTCATCAACAATATTTATGACCTCAAAGTCCGCAAATGTGTGCAACTCTTAAACGTCAAGGGGGACCCCACTCAAGCGTCCAATGGGTAGGACCTTCACCTGATTTGGAAGTCGCAACTAGATAGGAGACCAGTCCAGGTGTGGCTTGCCCATACTTTCCCAAGTTTGTCTTGTTAAGATATTGACATCAAACCCTAGGTCTAAACTAATGTAATCCATGTCATAGTCACCTATCTACACGGTCATTCTTAACTCACTTCCAGTTTTGAACTTCTTTCTCACTTGATTAACCTTCTTTTCAGGCCATGGATCTATGGGAATATCTTCTATCATTTCCTACAGTTCTATAATATCATCTTCATATTATATTAGCATTAAGCAACATGACATAAAGGATCTGAGCTTACTAACCTTTTGTGGAGCATTCTTCTGAAAAATGCACTGAAATCGTTAAGGCATCTCCTTGACTCCTTCTAACATTGATGGCTCTACCGAATCCACAAACTCGGGTCATACCTCCAAGAATTTCCTTTTGTTTCTGGGCATCGAATGATGCCTTCTTCTGTGTCACAGGTCATACTTGTAGTTTTAGTTGTTCTTATGCTTTATCTTGATCATCTCCTGTTGTAGCTACTCCTCGTGTTACGATAAGAACATTCAGATCTCATGGTTCAACCACAATCATATGAACATTCATGTTAGGATTTGGGTTTTCATTCCACCCAGGGTTAGGTCCTGCGATGGTCCTTGCTTGCCATTTTGCGATCAATTGAGGACATTGCTCCACATTATGGTCCTGTCCCTTATAGTATGAACATGCCTTCACAAATTCTAAGTAATCTCTGGCATAGTGACCCATTTGTCCATAGTTATAGCACATAACTTGGCCTCTTCCTCTACTAAATCCTCCTCCCCCACCTCTTCCTCTAAAGTTTCCACCACCCCTTCCCTACGAGTGTGGTTGCTGTGGTGGGTACTGGTTCTGCTAGTAGTGTGGCTGGTAGTGATTTTTTTGCGCGTACGACTGTTGAGGCATGTACTAAGGTTAATGGTGATTTTGGTATTGATTGGGTGGGAACTATGCAGGATGATACGATGCTTGTGCTAGTTCATCCTAAGCCATCTCCTCATTTTTCATTAAGTAGGTTTCGAAAGTATTTTCTTTCAAGAGCTTGTATGCTTTGTAATCTTTTTCTTCATGTCATACAAACTTACAAAAATTACAAAAAATATTTACTGGGGTACTCACAATATTCTGTAGGTATAGGCACTTGTTGTCGCGATGCCCTCTAGAATAGCATATTCGACACCATGGTAGTCCTTGGCCATTTAATGGGTTTGGTGCACCTGACGCAATATAGTTCATGAAGGTCAAACAATTATCCTTAGTGTTCCCATCTATTCTACACTTTGTGCACCAAAAATATTCTTGTGCTTCCTTTCCCTTCCCAATTTCCTATAGTTGTATCATTAGATTAGCCAACTGTGACTGAATCTGTACCATTCCTGTGGCATCATCGCCAATGGGAGAGGATTCTAGCTTCATCGCCAACTCTAGTGCTTATGTCTGTGACTCAATATTCTATTGCATTAATGGTCCTTAGATGTGTGGTAATAACACAGAAATAAACCACTCTTTATGTTGTACATCTGACATTTGGAATCTTACCTTGGCCATCAAAGTTTTAAACCATTGGTCAAAGTCCCATACTGATTCTCCCAGTGCTTTCTTTATCTCCTTGATCTCATTAATGCACTGTGATTCATATTTAGGTTTTCTAAACTCAGAGATCATTGTAGCTCTGATCTCATCAAGGGTCTTTTGTGGTTTTCTAGTCGGTGTGACATAGAAATTCATAAACCAATCTAGCGCATGACCCCTCAGAGTTGTGATCATTTGTGCCTTCTTTATGTCTGCATTATGGCCTAATCAAACCATCCAAACAACTTCATAGAGGAACAAATGTTGCTTTGGATATTCTGCGCCATTTCCATTGAATGTGAGTAACTGAATGTCTGCCCCAGCCATTGATTTGGCATTGGTGTTCTATAGAAAATGATTCAAAGGAGGTGAACCCTATTTCCTGCTAGTCATAGTACTAGCACTATTGGTATTATCGGTCCTTTCTGGGGATGAGAATATTGATCTAGTCGGTGGTGATACTCCTGGTGTGATGTAGTTGCATCCTGATCTTGGTTTCTCTCTAGATTTTTCTGATTCCTTTGCTCCTTCTGATATTGGGCTATAGTCCTCCTCTTCATCAAAAGACCCTTCGTCTTCATGCGACCGATGTTCATGTTCACTCTCCTTGAATAGACTAGGATTTCATCGCCCTCTTTCGATCTTTCTTCTTTTCCCTGATCTGAATCTCCTTCCTCTCCTTAGGAATCTAGCTTCTAATTCAGTTTTTGTGCTTCCTGGGAAAATTTAAACTCATCCTCTACCCTTTTCTTAAGAGGTCATCTGCAACATATCCTCCCTCATAGGAACGTGACTCAACTACCCAACCGTAAGATACCCTTCTCATAGATCAGATTTATAATCCATGTACTAATAGATAACAAATATCTTCTGCAGGGTCCTTGGAAAAAAATTATTTTAGCCTCACTATATGAGGTTATAGTATCTACTACAAACTCAGTGATGTATCCTTGCAATATACTATCAACCCAGAAATCAAAATCTCTAGAGATAGCATTACTTACATTGGTTATCTCGCAGACCAACTGATCATTCCATTCGACGGGTTCTCTCCTCAGGAACGTCGGTTGTCCAGTCACCAATCTTGAAAACCATTCGTACAATATAACAGGGAACTCTATAAAGAATATCTCATGGATATCAGAGTATATGTACTTATCCACCCATTTTTCTGCACTCCATTGTGATCCTATGATTTCCTCTTGCGCGAATGCTAACGTTTTAGAGTCCAGCCAATATTCTATCTCTTTCTTCTTCGGGTGCCACAACATTTCCCTTGGCTCAATCAATTAAGGGTCCCATCAAGGCATCTAGAACATTTCTGTGAGATATGGATGAATCTTGTATTGGCTAAAATAGTTGCATGATCATATATTTATGCATAAGAAGTTTTCATTGTGAATATGCCTTATGAAATGTTTCTAACCATACAACTGGTACATATGACTTGTAGGAAAGATCGTGTACAATCACCTACAAGCAAATAAGGTTGAGACTTGTTTCGAAGAACAACTGACAACAGTTCAAGAAATAATCCAAGATGAAGAATAATATGACGAATGCAGCAACATCATTGATGAAGAAGTAGCCAAGAAGAAAGGGAAGACCAGTTCAAGAAGAATGATGTCTGGGATGCAGTATCGAGACCTGAAGGGAATTTCGTTGTTCCATCATGCAGTAGATGCAAACATCGTGGGATGCAAGGAAATATTCGTATCACGAGGTTTCTCACAAAAAGAAGGCATAGACTACGAAGAGACATTTGTAGCCATTGGAAGTTAACACACATGACATATAGACTCATGTGTGCAAATGAAAGAAGGCCTTGTACAAGCTCAGAAGGCACCCATGGGATAACACAGACATGAGGAGCTTGAATATCACCTATAGTGGTGAAGATATTAACCTTTTCTACAAGGTTGAAGATGAAATACTATAGAGGATGACAAGCTCACAGATGGGTGTGAGAAGAACATTTTCAAGATAAAGGATCTCGGTATCCAGTGAGCCTAGACAGATACATAGAATATTAGTAGCAGAGGAAGCTACTTGTCACTCCAGTACATAATGTTTTAGTGCATAAAGTACAAAATATGGAGGGAGAATGATGCTCCTCTTTAGAGGGAGTAACTGCAGAAGATACCGAGGTTCAACATTGTACGATAGGATGGATAGCTTACTAATGACTGTAGGATTTACTGAGAGTAAAGAGGATTCCAACCTTTTCTTCAAGATTGAAGGTGGAAAACTAGTGATGCTCCTGTTATATGTCAATGACTTGTTCCTGATAGAAAATAGGAACTCATTAAAGTTGTAGAAGGAGACTTGTTGCCGAGTTCAAGATGAATGACTTGGATATGATGCACTACTTTCTAAGTATGGAGGTGTGACAGAATGTGGATGGAATCTCCCTGGGACAAGGGAAGTATGCAGTAGAGATCCTGAAGAGGTTCACGATGATGGACTACAAGGCCATGACAAGACCTATGGCATCGAACCTGAAGCTATTGAGTGTTGCTTCATTAGAGATGGTTGATGCCATGATGTATCATTAGATGATTTGTTCCTTGATGTACCTAGCAAACACGAGACCAGATATTTGCTTTGCGGTGAACAACTTGAGCCAGTTTCTGACAAATACTAAACATGTTCACCTAATTGCTGTAAAGCATATTCTAAGGTACCTGAAGGGTACAATCTATTATGGGCTCAAGTATGATGCGAATCAAAATTTTAACCTGGAGGGTTATGTTGATTCAGATTGGCCAGGAAGTGTTGTAGATTGAAAGAGCACCTCGGGGTGCTGCTTCAGTATGGGATCAGGTGTGATCTCTTGGTTTAGCAGGAAGCAATCCTACGTAGCACTGAGTACAGCCGAAGCAAAGTGCGTTGCAGCTTGTTGAGCTAGTTGTGAGGCAGTATGGCTCAGGAAGCTACTGTCTGAGTTATTTGATCTCCCGTTGGATTCTACATGTATCTTCTATGACAACTAGAGTTGTGTGAAGTTGTCTAAGAACCCGGTGTTCCATGATAGGTCAAAGCACATCGAGATAAAATATCATTATATCAGAGATATGGTGCATAGAGGAGAATTGAATATCCAGTATGTTGTGACAGATGAGCAGATAGCAGATGTGTTGACCAAAACACTAGCTAGGGTCAAGTTTGAGTACTTCAGAGAGAGGCTTGGTGTTCTTCAGATAGAAGATACTTCGAGGAAGAAGTGATGGGACACATTTGCAGGAGCCATTCCAAGCATGGTAGGAGGATCCTTCCCATGGCTGTGGATGTAAGCGCTGTGTAATGAGCATCGGGATGATGCTTCAGTTTCTGCTATGATGGTGATCAAGATGATCATATGATGATGATATGCATCAGGATGATGTTGTGATGAGTATTAGGATGATATTCTATGGATAGATTGTACATATAAGCATGAAAAATATCCCGAGAGATTCGATAGTCTGTGCTCGGATGCTCTTTTGAGGTTTTTCTACAAGTTGGCCGTGGACAAGTTGTGCAGGTAGCATAGAAAAGATCATGGGAGATCCTATAGTCTGTGCTAGGATGCTATTTAAAGGTTTTTCTATAGGTAGCATAGAAAAGATCATGGGAGATCCTATAGTCTGTGCTAGGATGCTATTTAAAGGTTTTGCTATAGGTAGCATAGAAAAGATCCTGGGAGATCCTATAGTCTGTGCCTGAGGATGGTCTTTCGAGGTTTTGCTACATGTATCATAGAAAATATCCTGGGAGATTCGATAGTCTGTGCTAGGATTCTATTTTGAGGTTTTGCTACTAGAGGCATGTAATCAGCCCTAGAGATCCGATAGGTTGAGCTTTGTGCTCGTAAAAGTACTAGGATGCTCTTTAGAGTTATTGCAGGTTTCAAGACACTCTTTTAAGGTTTTAACACATATTTCATTAAATTTGTAATTATTTAGTGGATCTAGAATTTAGAACTTCTGCTAGATTGAGTTATTTCAAAATGAGGAAAGTCATACCTTTGAATCCTACATAATTTCTATTAATATAACTTATAGTTTGTATTAAATTTTAAGTTGATTAAATTGTTTTATGGCATAATACCAACATTGTATTTGTTACTACAACAATTATGAATAGTGTCATAGTAATTATTTTTGTCTTTGTTGAGTATGTTGTTTTATTTTTGGAAGTTAGCATGATTAATAATCAAAACAAGAAAATATTTTATGACTTTAAAGTCTAAGTTTTACCCTTGTAGTGATTAAAATAAATTATGAATTAAAATAGCAACATAATTTATTATTATTGTTGTTGGTAGAGGTAGTGTATTAAAAACTAAGTTGATGAATGTTTAGTTATTTCTTACCTATAAATTTGTTTAATGATATTGATGTTAGTAAATCCTCCCGTATTTATTAATATTAATTATTTTAACAATCAAAATCAATTATGAACTAGAATAGAATTAGTGCAATACAGTTTGATTTTTTTCATATACAAAAAGAAAGGGGGAAAACCAACTCAACTAATTATTGCAAGTGTTTATTATTTATTTATGAAGTATTTGAACAATGTGTTTAATTGAAAAGAGCATATTTGTATTGAAAATATCAATATCTTACAATATTTATATTATCAAAAATATTTTATATCATCTATTAATTTATGTTAGGACACGGAGGAATCGAACCACCATCATCCTGCTTGTAATACAGGTGCTCTTCCATTGAGCTAGCACCCTTTACAACATGAGGGGAGAGGGACTTTGTTAACACCTATATTACACATTTCTAATCCTCTATGACAAATCAAAATGATGAAAGTCTTAGACTTTGATTCTTTCAAAATGATGAAATTCTTAGACTTTGATTCCTTACTTAATTTCTATTAATATTATCTATAGTTTGTATTAAATGGTAACTTGATTAAGTTTGTGTAATGACATTAATATTGTATATATTACTATGATTAAGCAATTGAATTATAATTTGATATGGTAACTAGTACATTGTTGGTGTTGACTTCCTATACTAGTAGAAGGTTGGCACAATTTTAGAATGACCCATTTGAAAACTATTTAATGACATAATACAAATGTGTTTGTTACAATAACAACTTTAATTCTTGAGATAGAAAGTGAAATGCTAGTTTATTATTTTAACGATCAAAATCAATTATACATTAGAATAGAAATATAATTTATTGATATTAATATTATTTATATTTTCTAATAAAAGTTAAGCTGATCAATTATTATATCGCGAAAAATAGATTGTAGAAGATTTTTTACATATTATTATTAAAGTTATTTAATGACATTAATAATCAATGTTTGTTGCTATTATTATCTTGGAATTTCATTTAATTGAAATTATGTTAACTAATATGTCTAGGTTGAGTTACAATAGTAAGTCTAAGTCTTTTCTGAGTATGATGTTTTATTTTTGGAAGTTGGCACCACTTGATAGTGAACAAGAGAAAACATTTTATGACTTAGAGTAAAATATGTTTTATCTTAGTAATGATTAAAATAAATTATGAATTAAAATATAGACATAATTTATTATTATTATTGTTGGTGGTGGTGTATTAAAAACTAAGTTAATGAATGTTGATTTTATGAATAACATATTTATGTGAGAAATTTTGCCTATAAATGTATTTAATGATATACTTTGATTACAATTAATATTTATATTTACCTATAAAAACAAAAGTCACCAATATTTGACTAGTGAATTATTAATAATTTGTGTAAGAAATTTCTTACATAATATAAAGTTATTTAACAACATATTAATATTGTGTTGTGACTATTATTAACTTATGTAGTATTGACATTAAATGTTAATACTTGGTTATTGATTTTCGGGATTAAGCTATGTGAAATATTTTCAAACCGTAATTAATTTTACATTGTTCTCCCGATGATCATGCGTGGAGTGCCCACTTGAAATGTTCGTTTGAAAAAACTCGCTGACAACTTAATCCAGAAAATCATTCACAATGATGACAAGTTGTGAAAGCCTACACTCTGAAAATGTTACTACTTTGTCTTTGTTGAGTATAAGATATTGTAGTAGTACAAAGTTCACACCACTTTAAAGTCCACAAAAGAAAATATAATATTAATTATAATGCAATAGAGTAGAACAATTAAATTTATATCAATTATAATAACAAATAATAGGGAAAAGTCACATCAAACCTTGTTGCAAGTGCCTCACATTTATTCATAGGTGAAGTCTAGAAGATGTTTTAAGGTTCATTATTGAATATGATTATGCACATTTGATATAGTGACATGTTGAGTTTATGTAAAAAACAAATTGAAAAGTTAGAAATTGAATGGTGTTATCTAATTCACATAAAGTACCATCACATGAATTAACATAGAAGTTGAACCAAAATTTTCATATTAGTAAATAATATAAAATTCCTCAAAAAAAGGCTTGAAGAGAATATTTGATATACAACAAACATTGAAAAGTGTTTCTTCTTGTATATTAATAACTCATTCAAAGAGAAAATTACATTCATGAATCATCTCCACCTAATCTCCTTATATTCAATCAAGCAAATCAATTACAACTTGAACACCACATTTATTTATAGTGGTCTTCTTGCAATCTTCTTTCTTTTGCATCCATGCCCAAACTATGGTATTAACTAGAATAGATCCAAGTCATGTGTCATCAAGGTTTGGTACCCAATATTGTTCTAAAATATTCCCTTGTATTTCCTTAAACTAGGCTTCCATCAATCAACCTTTACATGAAGAGTCTCACTTTCATCATTCTGGAAGATATATGAGATGGTTTTTTCCATCCAAATAATCTCTCTTTCATCCTCAGTTCAAGATATAACTAGCAACATCTTTCCTTTCTCAACTTCAATCATAGGATTCAATCTTGGCTTTAACTTGTTGCACTTGGGTCCAACATATACCAGTTCATCCGTCACATTATCAAAATCTCCATCCATAATACTTATATTACATGTAGTGCATTATGATCAGCATTAAATCTCACATGGATTAAATTGTCTTTTTCCCAAAAGAAAAATAGCAGTTCCTTGATATTCAAAGAGAATCAAAGGTAACAAGTTACATCAGCATGATAATGGTATCAAGCACAAGTAGAGTCAAAATGACTATAACATTCAAGATACAATAGAGTCACTCTTGTTAACATCTACACCAAAAGTGGGTTGACTATCCAACGATGTCCCAGGGGAAGATACAGAGAACCTAGAGATTTTATTCAAGGAAGGGCTCGAGGAAGTGACTAAAGATGATCACACAGTGGTGAAGATCAACATTTATCTAAAAGATACACCACATAGGAAAGTATCTTCCATACTCAATGGAAATATAAGATTAGGCCAAAAGTAGCATAAGCTCAATCAAAATAGCCGAATAGAAGCATCCCCAATGACTATACATTCATAGTATTAAGTGAATTAACATTGAACTTGAAGTGAAATTTTCATATATGCAATAAATAATATAAAATTCCTCAAAAAGTAGCTTGAAGAGTATTTATTATACTACAAACATTGAAAAATGTTTCTTCATGTATACTAACAGTCATTCAAAAAGTAAAACTACATTCATGAATCATCTCCACCTAATCTCCTTATATCCACTCAAGCAAATCAAGTACATCCATGCCCAAACTATGGTATTAATTGGAGTAGATCCAAGTTCTGTGTCATCGGGATTTGGTACCCAATATTGTTCTAAAAATTTTCCCTCTGTATTTCCCTGAGCTAGGATATAACCACCAATCAATATTTACATGAAGGGTCTCATTGTCATCATATTGGAAGATATCCGAGGTGGAATTTTCCTTCCAAATAATCTCTCCTTCATCCTCATTTCCTGATCTAACAAGCAACATCTTTCCTTTCTCAACGTCAATTCTAGGATCAAATGTTGGCTTTAGATTGTTGCACTTGGGTCCAACATATATCGGTTCATCTGTCACATTATCAAAATCCCCATCCATAATACTTGATATTGCATGGATTGAATTACCATCAACGTTAACATTTTGCCTCATCTTGGGCCAAAATCATTAGAAGAATAATCAGTTTCATCCAAGGGAGTATGGTCATTGTAGATTCCATCTAATGCATCAACTCTTTTCCAATAATCTAGTTTTTTATTCCATTCCATTCTCTTTGGGATGTAAGAAAGATGGATTCCATGTGGGAAATATAGGTCGACCTTCATCATCTATATTCCACAACTCAACTGGTTCTGACCACTCAATGTCTCTAATGGATTCTTTATACCTCATAACTGGAACATCATTGAGTACAAGAAATTGGAAGTACTTGACATTAAGGTGTTCAACTAGTGCATTTTCCCCCTCCTTGATGTACCCATCAAGAAATTTTTTGAAGTCATACACTTTGTCAATAAGTTTAAGTGGAAACGCCTGTTTTTCTTCTATTGTGCGATATGTATCCATCATCTCAGGTAAAGAATATATATCTTCACTTTTCAAGTTGGAAGACATTTTTTCGTAGGTTCCATCTATTTCTTCATGGGTGTGCCCCACAAGCAAGAACCCAACCTCAATAGTGATGAAGACACCAAGTGCAGTTAATAGTGATAGAAACATGAAAACATAACAATTCTTATTATCGCTAGCTACATTGTCCAACTTTAACAACAAATGTGGAGGAAGAGGTTTAAAATCAAGATTTTGATTTTTTGAGCTTCCATTTAAATATAGGAAAGCATCCTTGTACACTCTACATTTTGTGTAAATAGAGTTTTGAAGTAATGCATTTGAAAGTGGGTTTCTTGAACTTCCACTCTCATAAAGAAAATCACCATACATATCAAGGTGTGGGTCTTCAAGGTCCCCCAAGCACTTTGCAAGAGTTGTAATGGTAAATTGTGATCCCATGTGTACAAATGGTAGGGAGAAATGACCAAAACCTCTTGTGCTATTCCCATGTGTTAGCATACCTATCAAGGACAAACCCAAGTTTGTTCCTGCAACAGATTTTGATTTGACACGTAATCTTGGGATTGAAGTCTTTGTTTTGTCCATTTTATCATGGATAATGCTAAAGTATTCCTTTGGATACCACTCTGACATAATTTTGTGGGAATAGTAGCAATATCTTCCACACATAACAATCTTGTTATTTTTCTTCAGTCTAGCTCGTGCCTTTTCTTCCAGCTCTTTTGTAGTCAATGTATTCATATATGCTTTCAACACAATACATTCACTACATTTACTGAAGTTGGTGTTCTTTGAGAATGCCACATTTGGAAAATGAGTATTCCAAATTTTGCTCGTTGTTGGTTGCGATATTGATGGAAAATTGAGCTCTTGAAGGGCCTCATTGATCTCTTTTAACAAAGAAATTTGGGTGTACGTTGATGGCATCAATCTTAAAGGAGCAGACATTCCATCTTCTTCAACTTGTCGTGTTTGGTTTGGTGAAAATATGAATTATCCATTACAATTTTATGCAATATTTCTATGGCTGCCACAATATGTGCACATGCTTTGCATTTGTTGGTGTTACCATGAATTCCTTTGACATTTCCTTGTTGGAAAATATGTCAGTAAGTATAGAAGGTGCTTTGAGGAATATTATGTATCTTATACCATGATTTCTTACAAATAATATCTCCATTAAACCTCATGTCCTTTAATTTCCTAACAGTAGGAGGTAGGCCATGGCTATGGCTCTTTGACATGATTGTGTTGGAAAGGAGTGAATTCAATTCAAATTCCCTAATGCCATTTTTTAAAAGAGTTTCATACCCCTTCTAGCAGCTGCAATGGCTTTCCTATCCACATGTTGAAGACAATATTGTTTCAAACATTCATTTGCTGCCAAAATTCAGATTTCTTTCTCTTCATATCTCTATATTTGAAAGTTTCCAACTTTTTTTGTAGCCACAACTCATTTAATCCTTTTATATGGCCTCGTTATGTGCATAGAAATTGAGTCTTGATCTTTTTCATTATAAAGATCACCATCCCATGTGTTTAAGGGACTTGTGTCCTCTATAAGATTCCATACCGCCATTTTCTTGGGTGCCTCAAAATTTTCATTCACCCTTAAAATATCACCTTCATTGTCCACCAACTTATTTATTGGCCATCTAACCAAACAATGTATAGACTTATCCCAAATCCTACATTTTCACAATTTCTATCTATGTCTCCCACGAAAACATTGAATTCCTTTTCACCTAACATTTCACCCTCAACCATGTCATACTCATGGAAATTAATCGTTGATCCCTTTGGCAATGCACATGCTTGTTCCCGTGCATTCATGTGTAAGAGAAACCTATTTACATGTGAATGTAAGCCAATCTTGGGGCGTATTTACTAGATGATCATGACAATGAGGTTCCAAATTTGATTCCGGCCAAATCTCATAAGATCCCAATGCACCCCCTAGTGTATTCTCAAATCCTGTTGGATGTGGCAAAAGAGCATCATGTTTTAACACATTCTCAATGTTAACCACTATGGATCCTTTATTTACCATCCTTCCATGCACCTTATGACCAGTCTTTGTATTGGATATGGAACCTTATCCCACCTTCACTCCACATTGCAAAAGATCTACCTTGTCTCCAATAGAAAATTCAGAAGAGACATTTGCACCTATACAACAAATTAAACAAACTTAGTATTTTCTCAAAAATAGCAAGCAATTTAACACGATGATGGAAATATAGCTATAATTAGCTTTCTTTTTAACAACGTGTTAGCTTTCGTTCTTAAAGCATTGTATGGTGAGTGAAAGCTAATGTGTGTTCTCTCATTGCACCAAGATGGAAATATAGCTAGAGTTCTTTTTTGTTTTTAAAACATTACACGGTGAGTGAAAGTTGATGTGTGTTAGAATTCATAAGGTAGTTTTCTATCTAAAAGAATCACATTGTCATCAAATACATAACACCATGACGAAAATCTAGCTGAAGTTATCTTTAGTCCTTAAATCATTACATGATGAGTGAAATATAATGTGTTAGCTTTCATAATGTAGTTTTCATCTAACACAACTACGTTGTCATCAATCACAACACACCATGATGGAAATCTAGTTGGAATTAGCTTTCATAAGATAGTTTTCCATCTAACACAACCACATTGTCATCAAATACATTACACCATGATGGAAATATAGTTGGAGTTAGCTTTCCTCCTAACATGGCACGATGAGTGAAAGCTCATGTGTGTTATCTCATTGCACCATGATGAAAATCTAGCTGAAATTAGTTTTCTATCTAACACAACCACATTGTCACATTGCACTGTGATGTAAATCTAGATGGAGTTAGCTTTCGACTTTAAATCATTGCATTGTGAGTGAAATATAATGTGTCTTAGCTTTCATAATGTAGTTTTCTATTTAGCACAACCACATTTTCATCAATCAAAATGCACTATGTTGGAAATCTAGCTAGAGTTAGCTTTCATACTTAAAATGTTGCACGATGATTAATAGCTAATGTGTGTTAGCTTTCGTAAGGTAGTTTTCTATCTAACACAGCCACATTGTCATCAAATACATTACACCATGATGCAAATCTAGCTGGAGTTAGCTTTCCTTGTGACAACATGGCACGATGAGTGAAGCTAATATGTGTTAGCTTTCATAAGGTAGTTTTTCATCTAACACAACCACATCGTCATCGATCACATTGCTCCGTAATGGAAATCTAGCTAGATTTAGCTTTCATCCTTAAATCATTTGCATGTTGAGTGAAGTATAATGTGTGTTAGCTTTCATAATGTAGTTTTATATCTAGCACAACCACATTTTCATCAATCACAATGCACCATGATGAAAATCTAGCTAGAGTTAGCTTTCATTCTTAAAACATTGCACAGTCAGTCAAGCTAATGTATGTTAGCTTTCGTGAGGTAATTTTCCTTCTAACACACCCACATTGTTATCAAATACATTACACCATGATGGAAATCTTGTTAGCCAGTTTTTATACACAGTCTGAATGTTACCATATGCCAAACTTTGAATGTTTCACTCATAGGAAAAGTCACAACAGGATGAATCAAAGGAAGTCACAACAGTAATGAAGCAAATGTTAATGTTATAGCCACAGATGACAACGATGTCACAGATCTAAATGTTGCACAATAGTAATGAAGCAAATGTTAATGTTATAGCCACAGATGAGAACAATGTCACAGATCTAAATGTTGCACAGAATACCCGCATAATGAAAAGGATGATTACACAGTTCACTACAACAGAGAATTTTATTATACAGCGACTCACATATATAAAACAAAGTTTTAAATGAATAATTTGATCACAGCGGCCGGAAAGATAGCGATTTTTCATCCGCAACGGTGGAAGCCCACAACACAAGGATCGGCGACAATCGGCAAACAAAACATCGGAAGTCGAAAGGACATCCCCTTCCACAATGTCAGAGCGAAAAGAGGAACGGGAGCCACAATGCTGGGGCTTGAAAACATCGAACGTCGAAAGGACATCCCCTTCCACAATGTCGGAGCGAAAAGTGGAACAAGAGCCACAACACCGGAGCTTGAAAACATCGGAAGTCGAAAGGACATCCCCTTTCGCAACGTCGGAGCGAAAAGTGGAACGGGAGCCGAAACATCGGAGCTTCAAAACTCTCAATCGGAAGTCGGCAGGATTTACACTTCAGAGGCTTAACCACTTTGGGAGCCACAACGGCGGAGCCATGAAGAATAAATAAATCTACAACGGCGGGTTTAAAACGAATGGACGACCGGAAAAGATAAAGATTTCCGCAGCTGCAATGGCAGAAGCCAGAAGGATAATGATTGGTTTCATCTGCAATGCCGGAAGGATAGTGACTTTTTCATCCGCAACGACGGAAGACTGAAAGACTACGGGCTCCGTGGTAGGTCTATCAGCATCGAAAAATTTATGAGTCGGATGGTTAGCACATTATGCAGCCGCAACGGCGGAAGATGGAAAACTACGGGCATCGCGGTAGGTCTATCGGCGTCGGAAACGTTATGAGTTGGATGGTTAGCCATTATGGAGCCGCAACGATGGAGATTGAAAGAACAAAATGTTCCGACACGAAACCAAATATTCACCCGACTAAATCAAATGTATCGGAAAAGAATATCGAGACTGAATCCGATTGTCTTTCCACAACGGCGGGAGGATAAGCAGATAAACCTCCGATTTAAACATTTAAAACCCCACCGTGGCATGGCATTGGCAAGAAGCGGCGTGGCATGGCCTTGCAGAGCAGAGAATGACTATTCATGGAATGCAGAGAGTCAGGCAAACTGGGAATTCTAAGGACTTAAAGTTTTTGTCAGTTAGAGACTTTTGAGAATCTATGATATTCGTGGAATGTGAATCGTTTTATACAGATCAGCATTCGAGACCGATTAATTGTTTCTCATTTACAATTAGATGGAAAATGAAGAGTCTGTAATCATTTCTGTAATGAATGGAGAGAATGGGAATTGACTGGAATATGTAAATATATATTGTAGCAAGCAGATGAGAAAAGGTGAGCGGTTCTGAAAGGTAAGTTCGAAGATAAGAGATTGAGCACATTGCAGAAAAGAATCGAAGAGATGGATACGATGATGAATAGAGATTAACAGTTGCAGAGCATGAAGAGTCCAGATGAGAAAGAATACATGAATGATACAGTAACAGTCTTGGTGAGTTCTGCATGTGCTTAGTCTTGATGATAAACAGAGAAAAGGTACAGAGATAGAATTATAACATCTGCAATACTGTCTAATTCAGAATCATAATGTAAATGCTGATTTATAAAGCCTAGTCATAGACAGCGAGGGGTTGTAAGGGTTTGATTCATTCTATAACTCAAAGAGTTCTCTGGATGGTAGGGTGGAGCAAGGGAGAACAGATTTCTCTGGGGTGTTGTAGCATCCCTCTGGTTGTTGCCAAAAAATAGACACAAGTTGGTGCTTGTATAATTGGAAGTTGGAGCTTCTAGAGGTAGCAGCCTCATCTAGGTTGAAGCTCAGACAAAATAAAAGAATGTAAAGAGGAGTTGGAGCTTACCTTTCATTCTTAAGAAGAAATTTTTTTATTGTTTCCTCATGAAAACATTGTGTCTTGTGTTCGTTGATATGATTGAATGTTGACTGTTATCTAATTTGCTGCTATATGTTGAATGGTTTAAACATATGCCCATAATAAATTTGAAACATCTTTTAAAAGGATGCACTTTGGTAAGTAACTGATTCACCCCCCCTCTTAGTTACTTTAATCCGTCCAACAATTGGTATCAGAGCCAAGTTGTTTCAAATCAGTTTAACCACTGGAATCTAGATCCTAATCAATGGACAAGAAATCAGAATTTACCAAACCTGGACTGCCTCTATTTGATGGACATAATTATGCCTTTTGGAGTATAAGAATGAAACTGTTTCTACAGTCTCAAGGAGTTGATGTATGGCAAGCTTGTTTAAATACATATAATGTTCCAGCAACTATTCCAATAGATCCTATAAGTAGAAGACTCTATGAGAGTAATTCAAAGGCTATGTATGGTATTCTAGGAGGCCTAGCAGCTTAAGAATTCATTAAAGTAATGAACTGTTCCTCAGCAAAATAAATTTGGGATAAACTGAAAACAGTCTATGAAGGGGATGATAAAGTTAAAAATGCCAAATTACAAACATATAGATCTCAATTTGAAAGTTTGAAAATGGAAGAATCTGAAGATATAGCCACTTATTTCCTTCGAATAGATGAAGTTTCCAATACCATGAGAGGGCTAGGAAAAAAGATTAAAGATGAAGATCTTGTACAAAAGGTTCTTATATCTCTTCTTGCTAGATTTAATCCTAAGGTTTCTGCATTAGAAGAAAGAGCAGATTTAGATACCTTAGATATGGATACACTTAGTGGAATACTGACTGCATATGAAATGAGAATTTCTGGTGAGACTTCTTCTAGGAAAGAAGCAGCATTCAAAGCAGCAAAGAAGGAGAAGAAGAAGAAAGAAGAAGAAGTGAACCATTCTGAAAAATCAGAAGAAGATGAAGAAGAAGGAAATTTCGTCAAGAGCTTAAGAAAGGGTACATGTAGGTACAAAGGTAAGCTTCCTTTGAAATGTTTTGGATGTGGTAGAATAGGCCACTTTGCTTCCAAATGTCCATATAGTAAGAACGATGACAATGAGGAAGAAAGTAGTAAAAAGCCAAAGCAATACAAAAATAAATACAAGAAGTATTTCAATAGACGTACTTTCAAGAAGAAGAGTTTATTTACTAAAGAAGAAAGTGATATATCCAATTCCGATGAAAGTGATGATTAGTCAGATGAGAATCTCTTTATGGCTTTGGAAAATCAGAAAGACCAGTCTGAAGAGGAAGAAGACGGTGAAGTAGATTTGGAAGCAGAATTGGTAAGTGCTCTATGTGATTTAAGAAGAGAAAGAAAAGAATGTAGACATCTTAAGAGAAATGTTAAAGAACTTGAGGATGAGTTGAAAAAATCAAATGATTCATTTGAAAGCACTGAAGCAATGATGAGTGAATTAAAACTAAAACTGGAAGAATCTAGAATCACTGAAGAATCTCTAAATAAATTAATTATTGAAAAGGATAAAGAGATTGAAAAGCTGAAATTAGAAGTTGTCTTATTAAGGAAGAAGGTTCAGGAAAGTAACATGAATCACAGTTCATCAATTCTAGATCAGTTAATAGAAAGTCAGAGATTTGTAAATGATAAAACTGGACTTGGTTATAAGGTAGCAGTGACTAATGAGTGTTCTAGTTCAAATGTGAAAGCAACAGGTATAGAAAAGAAGAATGAGAAAGGGGCTGATAAGAAGTCAATGGTTGAGAAACAAGAAGAAAAGTCAAGACCAAAAGTTTAGAGAAAAACACCTGATAGGTATCAATACAAATTCAATGGCTATTGTTTTTTCTGTTACAATTATGGACACAAGGCTGCATTGTGTGATAAGTTTTCAAGAAAGATATCTAAACATAATGGTTATGAGAAGCCCAGACATGGTTAAGGAAAAAGGATAGATTTGACAAGTCAAAACAGAAACAGGTTTGATGTTCTGAATCATGAAACATAATGCTATAAGTGTCAAAATTTTGGTCATATTTCAAGAAATTGTCCTACTAACTTTCAGAAAGTTAGTAAACCCATCTATACTCATCAACAAACTCAAATCTGGAAAAGGAAGACTGAAAATCTGAAGGCTGAAAATTGTAATGTAGCACTGCAAGCTGAACATAAAATCAAATGGATAATAGACAGTGGATGCTCCAAACATATGACAGGAAGTAAACATTTCTTTATCAAACTAGACAAAGGAAAAGAGGGATCTGTCACATTTGGAAATGATCAGACAACTAGAATAATTGGAAGAGGGACTGTATGTTTAAACAGTAAGAAAAACTTGGCTGAAAATGTCCTGTTCATAGAAGATATGGAACACAACGTGCTGAGTGTTAGTGAAACATGTGATAAGGGATGCTATATGATATTTGATTCAAATGGATTTCAAATCAGAGATGTGAAAACAGATAAACTAATAGGTACAGCCACAAGAAGTGCAAGCAATGTCTATATTCTAGATGAGAAAAATAATGAATGTTGTCTTAGTAATGAGAATGAAAGCTGGTTGTGGCACAAGAGACTAGGTCACATCAATTTTGATAATCTGATCAATATGAGTAAGAATGAAGCTATAAGAGATTTACCATCTTTAAAGAATCTCTCAGGTTCAGTGTGCAAGCAATGCCAACATGGGAAACAAACAAGAGTCAGATTTAAAACAAAAGAATACTCCACAACTAAACCGCTTGAGATAGTGCATACTGATATTTGTGGGTCCATGAGAACAAAAGGGATGAAAGTAGAAAATTATTTCTTATTGTTTGTGGATGATTACACTAGAATGACTTGGATTTACTTATTGAAAAATAAATCTGAAGCTTTTGACTGCTTTCAAACGTTTAAAGAATTTGTTGAAAATGAATGTGACAAGAAAATAAAGTGCCTAAGATTTGATAATGGAGGAGAGTACGTGTCAAATGAATTTAACAAATTTTGTGATGTGAACGAGATAAAGAGACACTTCTCTGTGACTGAAACACCTCAGCAGAATGGGGTAGTAGAAAGGAAAAACAGAACAGTAGTAGAGATGGCTAGAACCATGCTCCATGAATCAAAGTTTATTAATGTGCTTTGGCCTCAAGCTATTCACACAGCAGTTCACATACTGAATCGATGTCTGCTAAGAAACAACCAGTCTGTCACGCCATATCAAATGTGGAAAGGAAGACCAGCCAGCGTTAAACATTTCAGGAATTTTGGCTGTAAGTGTTATATCAAACGAGTAGATCCACATTTGGGAAAATTAGATTCTAGAACTGATGATGGAGTATTAGTTGGCTACTCCTATTCTAGAAAAGCATATAAATGTTATAATTTCAGACTAAGAAATATTGTTGAAGCAATAGATGTAACATTTGATGAATCTGCATTCTTAAAATCAAAGACTAAGCAAAAGGAGTTTGAGACTCATGATATATTTGACAAGCACAGGTCAGATGATGAAGAGGATGAAATAGAAGAGGTTAAGGCTGATGACAGTAACAGATCTACATGTGATGATGAACAATGCTCCAGTCCTTCAAAAAATACAATTTCAACAAAATCTCCAAGTAGTCGAATACAGAAAAATCACCCTGAAGAATTGATTATTGGGGATATAAACTCAGGTGTCGAGACAAGAAGTAAAAGACAACAACCCATCCTTGAAAAGCAGGTATCACTTCTCTCTCTGACTGAACCAAAAAACGTGAATGAAGCTATCAAAGATGAACATTGGGTAAATTCTATGGAGGAAGAGCTTAGTCAAATCGAAAAGAATCATACCTGGGAACTAGTTCCTAGACCTGCAAACAAAAATGTAATAGGAGCTAAGTGGGTTTTCAGGAATAAACTGGATGATACAGGAAAAGTAACCAGAAATAAAGCAAGACTAGTGTGCAAAGGTTATGCACAGGTAGAAGGGATTTATTACAGTGAAACATTTGCCCCTGTTGCTAGAATGGAAGCATTAAGGTTGATCTTAGCATATGCCAGCTCCAAACAAATTAAAGTCTACCAAATGGATGTGAATTCAGCTTTTCTGAATGGTGATCTAGAAGAGGAAGTCTACATGGAGCAGCCAGAAGGATTTCATGTACAGGATGCATCACATTTTGTTTACATATTGAGGAAAGCGTTATATGGATTAAAGCAAGCACCTAGGGCATGGTACTCCAGACTAGATAACTACTTAATGCAGCAAGGATTCAAGAAAGGTCACACAGATAGTAACCTGTACATTAAAGAAGAGAATAACAGCCATATTATTTTAGAAGTTTATGTTGATGACATAATTTTTGGGAGTGACGATGATAGACTGAGCACAAAGTTTGCTGAAAGCATGCAGCAGGAATTCGAAATGTCTATGCTGGGAGAAATGAAGTTCTTTCTTGGATTACAAATCAATTAATGTGACAGAGGTATCTCTATCTCTCAAACTAAATACATTAATGAAATGTTAAAGAAATTCAAAATGGAGGACTGTAAGCCAGTTGGTACACCTATGGTCACTGGATGTAAACTCAGTAAAGATGATGAATCTGGAGATGTAGACCAGACTATGTACAGATCCATGATTGGTAGTCTACTCTATGCTACAGTAACTAGGCCAGACATTATGCATGTTGTTTGTCAGGTTGGAATATTTCAGGCTTCACCTAAGAATGGTCACTTGTTGGCTGTAAAGAGGATTTTCAGATACTTAAAAGGAACAGCAAATCATGGTTTATGGTATCCAAAAGATAACTCTCTGGACTTATATGCATTTACTGATGCTGATTGGGCTGGATGTGTTGATGACAGGAAAAGCACCAGCAGTGCTGCCTTATTTCATGGAGGTTGTTTGGTAAGCTGGTCCAGTAAGAAACAATCATCTGTTTCATTATCTACAGCTTAAGCAGAGTATATAGTAGCAGCAGGATGTTGCAACCAGATTCGTTGGATGAAGCAGATGTTGAAGGATATGCACATACAGAATGATGATCCCATTCCCATTTTCTGTGATAATACAAGTGCAATAAGCATTTCAAAGAACCTAGTGATGCATTCAAAGACTAAACACATACCCATCAAATATCATTTTCTAAGAGAGCAGGTGCTGTCCAAAGTTATTAAGCTTGAATATGTTGGAACAAAAGACCAGATTGCTGATATTTTCACTAAGCCTCTTTCCAAATCTCATTTTGAAATGCTTCGAGCTCAGTTGGGGGTTTGTCCTCTCTGAATATTTTCTCATTCACATTACAGTGACAGGGGGAGACATATTCACGGGGGGAGTTCTCTTTCTATCTTTGCCATGGATGTCAAAAGGGGGAGAAAGCTTTCAAAGTTTGTCATCATGTCAAAGGGGGAGTTTGTTAGCCAATTTTTCTACACAGTCTGAATGTTGCAATATGAAAAACTTTGAATGTTTCACTCACAGGAAAAGTCACAGCAGGATGAATCAAAAGAAGTCACAACAGTAATGAAGCAAATGTTAATGTTACAGCCACATATGAGAACAATGTCATAGATCTAAATGTTGCACAACAGTAATGAAGCAAATGTTAATGTTACAGCCACATATGAGAACAATGTCACAGATTTAAATGTTGCACAACAGTAATGAAGCAAATGTTAATGTTACAGCCACAGATGAGAACAATGTCACAAATCTAAATGTTGCACAGAATACCCGCATAATGAAAAGGATGATTACATAGTTCACTACAACAGAGGATTTTATTATATAGCGATTCACATATATAAAACAGAGTTTTAAATGAATAATTTGATCACAGCGGCCGGAAAGATAGAAATTTTCCATGCACAATAGCGGAAGGGTAGTGGCTTCTTCATCTGCAATGGTGGAAGCCCACAACACAAGGATCAGCGACAATCAGCAAACAAAACATCGAAATTCAAAAGGAAATCCCCTTCTGCAACGTCGAAGTGAAAAGCGGAACGGGAGCCGCAACGTTGGAGCTTGAAAACATCAAAAGTTGGAAGGACATCCCCTTTCGCAACGTCAGAGAGAAAAGCGAAATGAGAGCCGCAACGTCGGAGCTTGAAAACATCGGAAGTCGGAAGGACATCCCCTTCCGCAACATCGGAGCGAAAAGTGGAACGGGAGCCGAAACATCGGAGCTTCAAAACTCTCAACCGGAAGTCGGCAGGCTTTACACTTCAGAGGCTTAACCACTTTGGGAGCCGCATCGGTGGAGCCATGAAGAATAAATCAATCCGCAATGGCGGGTTTCAAACGAATGGATGACCGAAAAGGATAAAGATTTCCACAGCTGCAACAACGGAAGCCGGAAGGATAATGATTGGTTTCATCTGCAATGCCGGAAGGATAGTGACTTTTTCATCCACAACGGCGGAAGACTAAAATACTACGGGCTCCGCGGTAGGTCTATCAGCATCGAAAACTTTATGAATCAGATGGTTATCACATTATGCAGCTGCAACGGTGGAAGACGGAAGACTACAGGCTCCGCGGTAGGTCTATTGGCGTCAGAAACGTTATGAGTTGGATGGTTAGCCATTATGGAGCCACAACGACGGAGATTGAAAGAACAAAATGTTTCGACATGAAACTAAATATTCACCTGACTAAGGAAAATGTATCGAAAAATAATATCGAGACTGAAGCCGATTGTCTTTCCGCAACGGCGGGAGGATAAGCAGATAAACCTCTGATTTAAACATTTAAAACCCCAGCGTGGCATGGCATTGGCAAGAAGTGGTGTGGCATGGCCTTACAGAGCAGAGAATGACTATTCGTGGAATGCAGAGAGTCAGGAAAACTGGGAATTCTAAGGACTTAAAGTTTTTGTTAGTTAGAGACTTTTGAGAATCTATAATATTCGTGGAATGTGAATTGTTTTGTACAGATCAGCATTCGAGACCGATTAATTGTTTCTCATTTACAATTAGATGGAAAATGAAGAGTTCGTAACCGTTTCCTGTAATGAATGAAGAGAATGGGAATCAACTGGAATATTTAAATATATATTGTAGCAAGCAGATGAGAAAAGGTGAGCGGTTCTGAAAGGTAAGTTCGAAGATAAGAGATTGAGCACATTGCAAAAAATAATCGAATAGCTGGATACGATGATGAATAGAGATTAACAGTTGCAGAGCATGAAGAGTCCAGATGAGAAATAATACATGAATGATATAGTAACAGTCTTGGTGAGTTTTGCATGTGCTTAGTCTTGATGATAAACAGAGAAAAGGTACAGAGATATAATTATAACATCTGCAATACTGTCTAATTCAGAATCATAATGTAAATGCTGATTTATAAAGCCTAGTCATAGACAGTGAGGGGTTGTAAGGATTTGATTCATTCTGCAACTCAAAGAGTTCTCTAGGTGGTAGGGTGGAGCAAGGGAGAACAGAGTTCTCTGGGGTGTTGTAGCATCCCTCTGGTTGTTGCCAAAAAATAGACACAAGTTGGTGCTTGTATAATTGGAAGTTGGAGCTTCCAGAGGTAGCAGCCTCGTTTGGGTTGAAGCTCAGACAAAATAAAAGAATGTAAAGAGGAGTTGGAGCTTACCTTTCATTCTTAAGAAGAAAAGTTTTTATTGTTTCCTCATGAAAACATGGTGTCTTGTGTTCGTTGATATGATTGAATGTTGACTGTTATCTAATTTGCTGCTATATGTTGAATGGTTTAAACATATGCCCATAATAAATCTGAAACATCTTTTAAAAGGATGCACTTTGGTAAGTAACTGATTCACCCCCCCTCTCAGTTGCTTTAATCCGTCCAACAAATCTAGCTAGAGTTAGCTTTCCTTCTAACAAAATGGCACTATAAGGGAAAGCTTATGTGTTTTAGCTCATTACACCATAATGGAAATCTAGATGGAGTTAGCTTTCCTTTTAACAACATGGCACGATGAGTGAAAAATAATGTGTGTTAGCTTTCATAAGGTAGTTTTCTATGTAACACAACCACATTGTCATCAAGCACATTGCACTGTGTTGGAAATCTAAATAGAATTAGCTTTCATCCTTAAATCATTGCACTGTGAGTGAAATCTAATGTGTGTAAGATTTCATAGTACATTTTTCCATCTAGCACAACCACATTGTCATCAATCACAATGCAACATGATGGAAATCTAGCTGGAGTTAGCTTTCATGCTTAAAATATTGCACGGTGAGTAAAGCTAATGTCCATTAGCCTTTATAAGGTATTTTTTCATCTAACACAACAACATTGTCATCAAATACATTATACCATGATGAAAATCTAGCTGGAGTTAGCTTTCCTTCTAACAACATGAAACTATAAGGGAAATCTTATGTGTGTTAGCTCATTATACCATGATGGAAATCTAGTTGGAGTTAGCTTTCATTTTAACAATATGGCACAATGAGTGAAAGAGAATGTGTGTTAGCTTTCATATGATAGTTTTCCATGTAATATAACCACATTGTCATCAATCACATTGTGTAGTATTGAAAATCTAGCTGAAGTTAGCTTTCATCCTTAAATCGTTGCATGGTGAGTGAAATCTAATGTGTGTAAGATTTCATAGTGTAGTTTTCCATCTAGCATAACCAGATTGTTATCAATCACAATGCGACATGATGAAAATATAGCTGGAGTTATTTTTGATTCTTAAAACATTGCACGGTGAGTAAGAGCTAATGTGTGTTAGCTTTCATAGGGTATTTTTCCATCTAACACTGCCACATTGTCATCAAATACATTACACCATGATGGAAATCTAGTTGGAGTTAGCTTTCCTTCTAACATGGCACTATGAGTGAAATCTTATATGTGTTAGCTCGTTGCACCATTATGAAAATATAGCTAGAGTTAGCTTTCTTTTTAACAAGAAAATAATCTTGCATGATTTCCGAGGAGGGACGAGTAAGAAGAACAAACAATTCCATTGGCATATTTCCTAACGCGGGTCTCTATGATTATGAATAATGCCAATTATTCATGCATAGAATAAGATATAGTACATGTAGGATTGTATAAGCATATGATACGCCCTAGGTACAAACCATGCAATAATTGCAGGAAGATCAATAAAAGGAAGACATACTCGAAGGAGGAAACCTTCTACCAACATTCCAAAGCAAGGGAGGCTGAAGCATTCCAACACTCCCACTGGTCGAATGGTTGTAACAATGCATGCAGATGAAAACCTGTCAATGACATAATTTTTTCAGGGAGAACAATTTGTTTAGGAAGAAGAGATTCCCAATCATTTAAGTGGTGAGAGCTAGTTGAGCGAGGAACAATAGTCTACCGAATCTCCATTGGCACCTAGATAGGCTACATTGGAATACTTTTGGGTGAATATGGATGGCATGGGAGAGCACATTCCAAATAGAGAATACAAAACCGAGGAGAGACGAATGGATAGGAATCGAGTAGAAGAACATATACCTTATAATTCCTAATCATTAATTCAACAACTAGACTTACAAACCCAGTGAAGAACATCCCACATTCAACATTGCTGATTTTTTATGGTATGTCAAGTGAGGGCCCAAAGACATTTCTATTTGAATTTTATGTCATTTACATAAGTTATGATTATGTTACGGATCAACAAAAAATGAAAATTTTTCCATCCACTTTGAAGAATCGGACACTTAGGTGGTTCATGGGGCTGGGAGGGGATAACATTACAATATGGGCCCAGATGAAGAATGAATTCCTGGATCACTAACAAGAATATTACAAAGATAAAGATCGGAAGGAATCCATCTTTAAAATTACCTAGTAAGAGGATGAAAACTTAGAGTACTATGTGGAGATAATTCAATAGAAAGTGGAAAGATCAAGACAAAATGCATTAAATGATGATACATTGAAAATTTTGCTCTTACGAGGAACCAGAGATGATTGCATTGAGTTTCTAAATTTAATGGGTGCATGGGATGTATCCCTAGTATGCAGAAATATGTCACCTTTGCAGAAGATATTCAGGGAATGCCTTTAGGTTAGGAAAAGGGATCATATATGCAGTGAACAAAAGGACCAAGACTTCAAGGGAAGGAGTTTCTAGGTCGAATGTTAGCAATATCCTGAAGGATTTTAAAAATGATATCCTTAGCTCTTTGATTTATAAGCTGGATGCACTTCAGGAAAACAAAAGGAAAGAAGAGGAAGATCGAGCTTTATCCATTTTTCCCTATATGCAGAAAAAGGAACCCTCTCAAGAGATGTACATTAGACAAAGTGGAAATATTCCATTTATGTGACTAGGAGAATCCTACAAAAGAATGCCCTTCACTTCAAGGACTTAAGGCTATATATGCAGAAGCAGGGACAGACGCAAAACTTGTTTGCTTTATTTCTCAAAAGCACCCATTAGAGGAAATTTCAACTCAAAATGGGCCTCCTAAAAAGAATTAATAAAATAATAGTTAAAATAATAAAATAATATTTATTTGTATGATGAAATCTTGATCTTCAGTTGGTCCCATCTTCTTTTCTCTTATTATGAGTCAAGCTTCTTTTTGTGTGTCCTCTTCCCAGAATCTGCTGAAAGTAATCACTTCCTTCTGGAACACATTCCTTGAATGGATGAATCCCATGATCCTGGGAGGCTATTCAAGGTGGTTATCACAATGTCTTCATTATCTGGTTCTTCATCCACTGCTTCAATTTGTTCTTTGATTTGAGAGACCCTTGTAAAGTATGACTGTATGGTCTCTGCATTCTGGATCTTCACATTCTTCAACTGGTTTCTCGAAGTGATATTTCGATTTATGTTCTTCCCTTCAAATAGCATGGTCAAGGAATAAAAACATATATTTAGGTGTCTTTAGGAAAGACACTTGATGAATAAGGTGATGCTTAATTGAATTAGCAATTATTTTCAGCTTGGCTTTGACCAAGTTCTTCTTGTGTAAGGCTTTTAGCCTCATATCCCTCTGGAACTGGAACCTTTCCACTTATGTAGGTGTCCAATGTCATTTTCTTCAAGAAACAGTGAAATCCAATACTTCCATGGTTCGAAGTTGACAGTTTCACCAAGCTTGTCATATTCAAGCTGGTGTGATTAGTCATTTTGAAATGAGAACCTCAAATGTAAATAGCAAAAGATTAGATCCTACCGATTGTAAGTGTTCGTCCTTGTTCTGGAGCTCGCTGATCTAGGGTTTGTTAAAGAAACCCTAATTTTCAAAGCTTGGAATCTTTAAGACCTGATTAGATATATAGATAGACCTATAAAAGGAGAGATGTCTAATGTACTCGTTTTCTGAAAATGGTGGAGGTAATCTCCCGAAACAAAAGCCTTAGTTTACCAATTTCTTCTGCATAAATTCCTGATACTATTTTTGCAGTATCTACAAAAGTAATGCTCCTCTATGTATGAAATTTTCTACTGCAGTAACCTCATCTGGCTTATTTCCAACACCACAGGGTTTACCAGAATTGGTGTCACCAATTGGGACTTATGAGAGTTCTCCCAAGGTGACTTATTTTAGGACTGTTCATCATAGCGAACACTATCACGTGTCCCTGTTTCATCATCAGGGTCTGAAACTTTTACCATAGAAAGTAAAGTCTATGCCCTATTTGTAACATCTTGAGAAATTTAATTTGGATATTTGTAGACCAAGATATAGCAATTCTCCCTATCTGTCTTGTTTAGGGATGAATCATGAAAGAGGCTAGAACCCTCATTTGGAGGAAATATATCTCCCAGAATATAGAGAATATGAGGCTGAAATGTTTACACAGGGTAAACCAGGATTTTATCTTCAGCCTATGAAAATTGAGGCCCCTGAGATTTCTTCAATCTCGAGATATATCGAATGTACCAAAACTACCCATTTTAGTATTTAATGATATTTCAGGCTCAGGGTCAAACTAGGGTTTGACTTTCCTGGAGTTTTACACAACCAAAAATATCAACCTTGGTCTCTAAAATTAGATTTTGATGAGGAGAGAAATCCTATTCTAGCCTCACTAAAAAATTCCTCTTCTACAAAAAGCTCTAATTTCCTGCAGTAAAAACTCAAAATGCCTGGAATCAAATTATGCTTTGACAGAAAGATGTGCCTTTCAATGGAGAGTTAGCCTAGCCCCCTTTTGCTGATGGATTATGGTGAGAGACTCAAAAAGTAAGAATCCCAACTTCTGTGGCTACACAGTGTCTTCTTCTCATGTTAGCTCTGATACCATGTTAGATTTTTATCATTTAAGAAATATGATCTTAGGATCTTATCTAAGAGAATAACATGCATAACAATAATCACAAGAGACAAGAGCCAAAAAGAATTTTCCTCAGGGAAACCATAAAGGATAAAACCCCACAACTTCCTCAGAGATAGAATGAGAACCAATGGCAGCAGTAAAACCCAAATACAACAAAGATGATTTCCAACAGTTGTTCTCTCTCTCTCACTTGAGAGATATTCTCCTCTCTCACTCATGCGCCCTGGTTGAGTGAGTGTGTATCTTGTAGAAATGAGGAGAGCCTCACTTCTATTTATATTCTTTCATTCACTTTATTTCCACTCCAACATGTCACCCTCACTTAACAATTACTTACCAGGGTGGACTTCTCTAGGAGAGTCTAATAACCCTAGGGCCCCACAACTATGGAGACTTTACCCTCTGATCAACAAGGAGGGTTAACCTTAACTCAATTATGGGGAATTTTTCCCCGACTCACAATAGAGGGTTAACCTCAATGAATTTACATGACTTGTTTACGTTATTGAATCTCTCGATAGGAAAATCAGGGTATGCCATGACTCAATTACATTACAGATACTTCCCGATAGAAACATCGGGGCACAATACATAATATATACAAGTGAATACATTCTGAAGTTACAAATACATCAACAATCAATTGTACACTCTCCCCCAAGAATTGATGAGCTCCATATCTCCGTCTCCCTCTTATCCTGTATTTTTGTATGAATAATTAACTTTGTTTAAATTAAAAGCATTAAAGGAAGGGAGACCTTATGAATTGGCATCCTCTTCCCAATTTTCGGAGACATTTATGGAAAGCATCTTCACTGAGCAGAACGTGCTATGCGAACTTTATTTACATAAAATGGCTTTCCATATGCACCTTCATTCAAACCCTTCTCGTTACTTAGGATATGTCCAGCTGAGGGATTTTTCTTCTTTTGTCAGCAATCATGTGTAGTGTGATAGTTCCTTCCAGACAATTTCCCAGAATGAGGCTAACTCTAATTTTTAGATTCAGAGTGAACCTCAATCTCCTCGCCTTGTTTTTACTCTTTAGGAACATAGGCTTAAATATTCCATCAAGACTCAATACCTAGTTGAACTTCAAGAACAAGTCATCTCAACTTATGTTGACCAAATTTCTAGACATCAACATTTGGCTTTGGAAGGAAGTAAGCATAGATGGTAGGATTCTCCTTCATCATTGAAGAAAAGCGACCCTTATTGCTTTAAAAACTTTAAACGGGCTCTCCCTAGAGTCACTACAACAAAAACTGGATTTAGCATCTCTTTTTGCATCCTTTTTTGTGTCTAGACCATCTTTCAGTGTATTTTTCTTCATTTTTTGGACAAAATGGCGCAATTTCACGGGTTGGTACTATTTTAGGCATTTTTTGCGTCCTTTTTCTAAATCTGGCGCAAATTGTGGCATAATTTGCACCAGGTTTTGCACCTAGTTATGCACCAAGTTTTGCATCAGGTTTTGCGACCAGTTTTGAGCCTAGTTTTGCACCTAATTTTGCGCCTAGTTTGTACATCTACTCTTGTTGCGCCCCCTTTAATGCCCATGCTTGCCTCAACTTTTACGCCCTTGTTTTCATCCATTTTTGCATCCATTTTTACATCCACTTTTGCATCCACTTCTGCTTCTTTTTTTGCATCCCTTCATGCGCCAAGTTTTGCATCAAAGTTTACATCCTGTTTTGAGTCTATTTTTGCATGTTGTTTTGTTTCGGCTATTTTTGCATCCACTTTTGCATCCG
>LPNX010197881.1:472009-482193 GCA_001517045.1 Pseudotsuga menziesii | reverse complement strand
CATGAGTGGCCAAAACCTCCTTCGGAATTTCTTCATCTGTATTAGCTGTCAGCATGGAAGTTGTATCAATGTCATCATCATTGACTGACCTATCAAGTTTCACAATACAACTTGAAATACCAGAAGCTGGATTCTTTAATTCCAATTCCCTTAATATAGTTGTTGCTTCCTGTATCTTTCCTTCATGGTAAAGCCTTTTGATGAAATCAACAAATGAGATATCAAGCTTTGGCCCAACAAACAAATTATTAGTTCCCATAGAATTCAATCTTCTAAAATATTCAGAGTATAATCTACTGTCAGTATTGATGCCAAGAAGTAAATTCCTCTCAAGCAGTTCTTCTACAAGTTTACTTGCTTCTTCCATCCTGCCTTTACTGCAAAGCCCATTAATAAGGTTGGTGTAGCAAAAGAGATTTGCTGCAATTCCTCTCCTTTCCAGAAGTATAGCAAGCAGATGAAGCTGCTTGCTGAAAGGATGCTTACTGTTATATCTGAAAGCATTGGTCTTTCATCTTCCTATATCCAGGATATAATTGGAGAACCCTATCAGAATATTACCATCAGCTATTATCCACCATGCCCTCAGCCAGAGATTACTCTGGGTTTGCAACCACATTCTGACATGGGTGCAATTACACTTCTGATACAAGATGAAGTTGGAGGTCTTCAATTTCTTAGAGACGGGCGATGGATAACTGTTGAGCCTTTTCCTGATGCTATTGTTGTGAATTTGGGTGATCAAACTCAGGTAATTTGTATGGATATCATTCACCTAAGATTGCTTTTATAATAATAATAATTATAATCTAATTTTAAGGTCGGCCTAATCAGACACCAAATTGATATATAAGGCTAGATAATAGTATTATTCTGATTTTGAGGTCAACCTAACAAGACACCAAATTGATATATAATGCCAGATAATAGTAACCTTTCTAAACCTCTATTTTTCCTAATTTGTTTATAGTAACATTTTCTAAACCTTGATAAGAGTTCTTTTCCTTAAACACTTCATAGTGACTTAGTTCCCAACCACTGCCATTGATTTGGTTTTCATGGGATTGCTCCCATTTCATAGAAAATCAGTACCAGGAACTAATGCTATAGGTAAATTATACCTCGGAAGGGAAGCAATGCCTGAGAGATTGAGAAGCTTTTGGGACTTGATTTCATTTTGTTTGTAACTTTATATAAATTTGACATTTGTCAAGGATCCAAATTTTGCAAGCTACTTTTGATGTGATATTTTCCTTTTCCATTCACCTGTGCTTAGGTTGGGCCACACTTTTGAAGTCACAATGAATGCTATGCCTTGACCTTTCTTTAGAGTGATGCAAGTACTTGGTGCAACACAAATGTTGCAAGAGAGTCCATAAGAGGTTCCTTGCTTATGCTACAAAGACTTTTACCATAATACTCAAACAATTAACATAGAGGCACCACATCCAACTTCAATTTTTGTTCTTATATAATAATCTTCATATAGATATTACCACAAATTAATGAACCATTTTCCCATTAAGAACTTTGTACATGTTGGCCCTGGTTAAACAAGATGTGTTCATTTTTTTTGTATGAGGAATATGATTGCATATCCAATGAGTTGCAACACTTTTTGAAAACTAGTGAACTAAAGCATTTTATCCTCTTAAAGGGTGACCTTCCATGAAATGGGTGTAGGGGGATATTGAATGGTTGCATGACAATAAGATTGCGTAATTGTTTAGGATATTTTGTTTCCTAAGCATAGTAGATTTTTTTGCTTATTAGTGTGTTTGGAAAAATAAATTGGATTTTATGCATGTTTGTCTTTGGATATTATTTTCTTTTATTAGAATTACAAATGATGAAACCTATGTGTTAATATTGCTCCTCTTCTTGATTCTTAGAGGGTGCTAGCTCAATGGAAGAGCACCTGCTTTACAAGCAGGAGATTGGTGGTTCGATTCCTCCATGCCCTAATGATATTGTAATGTATTTTTAAAGGTAAAAAATGTAGTAGTGCAAGATGGATGCAATATTAGAAGCAATACTAAATGCAAAACATGATGTAAAAGTGGACGTCACACCAAACACAAAAGTGGACACAAAATACGACCTTATGTCAGACGCAAATGTGGACACAAAAATGGATGTCACACTAAATGCAAAATTGGATGCAAAAAGAGACTCAACACTAGACACAATTAATGACTCAAAACTAGATGTAATAATAGGTCCAAAACTAAATGCAACAATAGATGAAAAAGTGGATTCCTAACTAGATGTAAAATTGGACATTAAATTGACTACAAAATATGGTGTATCGATGGACATAAAACTAGGCGTAACACCAAGTGCAAAACTGGAAGCAACATTTGGCGCAAACAAAAACTTAAAACGAGACACAATTTTAGATGCAAAACGGGACAAAACATTGGATGTAAAACTAGACGTAATATTGAACGCAAGATGGTATGCAACATTGGACACACAACTAGATGCAATATTAGATACAAACATGGGTGCAAAACTAGGCACAACACTAGGCGCAACATTGGGTGCAAAATTGGGCTCAAACATAGATGCAAAAAAAGACATCAATCAGGATGCAACACTAGGTGCAAACCTAGATGCAAAATATGACGTAAAACGAGATGAAACATTTGGCACAAACATGGATACGAAAAAAGACATAAAACAAGATACAAAATTAGATGCAAATGGGGATGCAACATTATAAGTAAATTTTGATGCAAAACTAGACGCAATATTGGGCCTAAAATTGGATGCAAACCTAGATGCAGAATTGGACACATAATTTTATGTAAAACATGGTGCAAAATTAGGTGCAAGACTCGATGAAAAACTAGGAGCAAAAGAACACGCAACATTGGATGCAAAAATGAGCGTGAAACTGGGTGCAAACAAGGATATAACAAAGGACGCGAAAAAAGATGCAATAGAAGTTGAAAAATTGGGCGCAAATAAAGGCGTAACATTAGATGCAAAAAATTGGGTGCAAAAATGGACACAAAAATGGATGTTAAAAATGACGAAAAAAAATATGCAATAGACGGCGTTTTATGAAAATGTATAATAGTGCTTGGTTTAGCGCCGGATTGTTCACCACAATCATGAAAAAATTACACTAAAATCCGGCGCTAAATTCGATGCTAAATCCAGTTTTTGTTGTAGTGAGTCGAGGGATATGTTGCCTGTATGAAAAAGTGTGGGGTTAACTGGTTTGAACTTAAATTGTTGTTGTTTTTTTAGCTTCACAGGATGATACCATGTGAGTTCCTTGACAACCATACCATGAGATAGGTTTATGTTTCTTGATAAACAACCAATATAGGAATCTATTGTATCCATCCATGGTCGAACATGAATTAAGGGATATCCACCCAAGTTTAATTTTTTTTGCAGAACCATAAATTCCACTGGGTATTCCGATTAATCCACTAAAATGAAAACATCTTCTATAACTTTTCCTGGTCTTACGAGGGATTGATCAGCCAACTGTAAAATAATAGTATTTTGTTGAATATTAGTGAGGCCTAGCCTCTCCATTGTGTGTTTAGTCATGATATTAATGGCTACTCCTAAATATATGAGTGTGTTGGAGAGAGAAATGCCATTAATTTGCACCTGGACAATGTGACTTACAGAGTCAGAATACTTAGTAGCAAGGGTGTTCCCCATCACCAATTCTACCAAGTCTCCTATCACATAGACTATTGGGCGATCCTTCCTCTTTCATCCCGGTTTCTTCAAACATAACTCTATAATAGATTTGGAATAAATGGGAATGTCTCTTATAGCTTGGATTAGTGGAATATTCATAGTGACATTTCGTAATTCTCCTAGGAGATCAAATTCGGACTGCGGCATTAGTTTGTCAACAATTAGGCATTGAGGGTATGATGGAGTTCATTTTTTCTCTATTTCTTGTGGTTTATTGGGTGGGATGGGTGGGTTATTATCTCCATATTGAAAAAGTAAGATATCTGGTGCTTCTTCATACTGAATTGGTGAGGTATCTAGTGTCTCTTCATTTTCTTCCTCTGTAATTCAGGGAGAGGTAGTTTTATTAATATTTATTCCAGAATGTAATTGGATGTCATGAAAGTCTACTTTGGAAATGGAATAGGCTATATAATTAGATAGATCAAAAACCATTACAGGTTGTCTAGCCATAGTATTAGGGTTAAGAGTGGTTTGTGCAGGAAGGAGTGGTGTAGGAGTTGGATTGTTCAATGGCAGTGTTAACTGAGGTTGTTGAGGAGGTTGCATTAATGGTTGTACCGGTGCAAATTGGAATTGGGGGTTTTGCATTTGAGGAGTTTGTGATTGGATTTGTTGTTGATTCCAAAAGCCTATATTTATCCAGTTTGGTTTCCAGGGTTTTTTTGTGAGTGTGAAGGTGCCTAGGTTTGTTTTGCCATAGCTGGATTCCAAGGTTGGGAGGTTTTTGGGACTTGTGGTTGGTGTATTTGAGGATTATTCCAATAAGGATTAAATTATTGCATATTATCTAGCATTGTACCTCAAGGTCGAGGTCACCATGGGCACTTTTGAGAAATAAAGAAAACAAGTTTACATCTGTCCTTGCTTCCACATATATAGGCTTAAGTCCTCAAAGTGAGGGGCATTCTTTTGTAGGATTCTCCTAGTCACATAAAAGGAATATTTCCACTTTGTTTAATGCACAGATCTTGAGAGGGTTCCTTTTTCTGCATATAGGGAAAAATGGATAAAGCTCGATCTTCCTCTTCTTTCCTTTTCTTTTCCTGAAGTGCATCCAGCTTATAAATCAAAGAGCTAAGGATATCGTTTTTAAAATCCTCCAGGATATTGCTAACATCCGACCTCGAAAATCCTTCCCTTGAAGTGTTGGTGGTTCTGTTCACTGCATCTCTGATCCCTTTTCCTAACCTAGAGGAATTCCCTTAATATGTTCTGCAAAGGTGACATATTTCTGCATACTAGGGATACATCCCTTGCACCCATTAAATTTAGAAACTCAATGCAATCATCTCTAGTTCCTCGTAAGAGCAGAATTTTCAATGTATCATCATTTAATGCATTTTGTCTTGATCTTTGCACTTTGGATTGAAATATCTCCACATAGTACTCTAAGTTTTCGTCCTCTTACTAGGTTATTTTAAATATGGATTCCTTCCGATCCTTATCTTTGTAATAGTCTTGGTATTTATCTAGGAATAATTTCTTCATATGGGCCTATATTGTAGTGTTATCCCCTCCGAGCCCCATCAACCACCTAAGCGCCTGATTCTTCAAAGTGGATGGAAAAAATTTCATTTTTTGTTGATCAGTAACACAATCATAACTTATGCAAATGACATAAAATTCAAACAAAAATTTCTTTGGGTCCTCACTTGACATACCATAAAAAATCAGCAATGTTGAATGTGGGATGTTCTTCATCGGGTTTGTAAGTCTAGTCGCCGAATTTCAGATTAGGAATTATAAGGTATAGGTTTTTCTACTCTATTCCTATCCATTTGTCTCTCCTCGATTTTCTATTCTCTATTTGGAATGTAATCTCCCTTGCCATTCATATTTACCCAAAAGTATTCCAATGTAGCCTATCTAGGTGCCAATGGAGATTCGGTAGACTATTGTTCCTTGCTCAACTAGATTTCACCACTTAAATGATTGGGAATCTCTTCTTCCTAAAAAAATTGTTCTCCCTGAACAAGTTATGTCACTAACAGGTTCTCATCAACATGCATTGTTACAATCGTTCGATCAGTGGGAGTGGTGGAATGCTTCAGCCTCCTTGCTTAGAAATGTTGGTAGAAGGTTTCCTCCTTCGAGTATGTCCTCCTATTATTGATCTTCCTACAATTCTTGCATGGTTTGTACCTGGGGGGTATCATATGCACATATAATCCTACGTGTACTATCTCTTATTCTACGCATGAATAATTGGCATGATTCAGAATCATAGAGACCTGGGTCAAGAAATATTCCAGTGGAATTATTTGTTCTTCTTACTCGTCCCTCCTCAGAAATCATGCAAGACTATTTTTAGAATATCATACACAACACACTCGAAGGAAAAATGGATAAATCACACCCACATAATCAAAACAATCAACGGAAATTGCAATGTCCTTGGCAGCTGCCCAACAATGGCGCCAAAATGACGAGTTTTTTATTTCACCTTTTAATAAAAATGCAATGGAAAGTTGTACACAAATTGTCAACCCGGGGTTTTAGAGGCTTCGGAGCTACCTAACAATGTTTATCTCAGACACTGTAATCTAAATTATTTATGATACAAAGGAATTCATGGAACTTGTAAAACTAGATTTAAAATGAAATTACGTGGTGAATGGTATTTCTAACAAAAACACTGCTACATGAAAAACATTACAATCACTCCAACTAGAACTAGCGTTGTCTATTGATTACAACCGATTACCTCACTATGCCACGAAAATAAATTTAATAACATGATCTAAATTAATCAACTCAGAAATTCTCGTAAGAAACAAATTCAATAAAACAAAAGCTATAGTAATAGAATCGTAAATAACTAATTGAGTTATAGCAGCATGCTTCTATTGCTAACAACAAAATTCCAAGAAATATTTAATGCGAATATTTAACCACAGACTTATTTCCTTTATCCAAAATTCACCATCCACGTGTCCCTCTGCATTCAATAATAATAAAAAGGTTTGCACTACTCGATTGTATCACAATTTAAGCATTCACACCCAACTATGATCAGAATAAAAAATTCTAAATGCAAAACAATAAATCAAATATCATAATGCATGGACGAAGGACAATCCTAACTACAACAACACCTGTCACAGAAGGGGGGCCCGCCTTCTGAGACAGGGGATGAACAAGCCAATCACTCACACCAAATTGATTAACACATCCAAAATCAGGAAAATAGCAAGTTTATATAATATATTATGATTACAGCAACGTTCAATAAGTCTATGTAAAATCATGGCTAACCCCCCTCAGAGAGCATTCCAAGTTTTTATACATCAACACCCATAAAGAAAATTATTAAGAAGAGTACAGTTACAACCTATTTCCAAATAAGTCTCATCGTCTTAATTTTCAAAAGATCTTGTGAGCCAATCCTTGGATGGTAGTGTGAGGAGTGGAGGTGGTTCTAAAAATGTATCAGAACAATAACCAAATTTGTTAGATCACCGAACAAATTACAAGTCATTGACTGGTTCCGCAATCCCTAAGCTTTCTAGAGAATCATTGATCCCTGAATTGGATACAGAACCATGAAACACATTCAGTAGCTTGACCAAGAATGATGTGAAATGATCAACAGGATCATATTAAACTGGCGAGGAGCCTCGATCAAACTATACATTTTTCTTTTTCTTGCATAATATGTATAAATTTGAGGATTATCTGGAAGTCTTTGTATCCTTCCATGATTAATCCATTATGAAACCTGAAATTAGAACAACGATGAACCTGAAACACCACTTCTTTAGTAGAAAATTACAAAAACATAACTCTATCCAAATCATCACAAAATTACAAATATCAAGGAAAACATAATCAATCCTTACCAAATCCAAAACCTTGCTAAATGTGGTCAAGAGAGCTAGTGATGGTATAGGAACAAGTCAAAAAGTTCATAAATGAGGTAGAAATAGGAGAACAAAAAGATTTATATACACAACTCTTCAATACATAAGATAGAGAAGATACACAAGCCATAAATATTTTCCTTGGGGAAACCATAAAGGAGAAAACCCTGCAAACTTCCTCGGAATAGTTATGTCACTAATACAATATCACGATTTGGAAAATCCCAAGAATAAAAATTCTTCTGTAACTCTCTCTCTTTCTTCATTTAGGGAACTTGTCCTCTCTCTCCTAATGCGTGCATGAGAGTATGTGTGTGTGTCCAAATAGGGATGGAACCTCCCTATTTATATTCTTATGTTGTGTAACTTAATTAACTAGGTCATTCAGGTAACCTATTTGGGGCCGACCTACCTAGGAAGAGTCAATAATACATTTTACTTTATTTATCTTGGGGACTATTGCCTCGACTTACAACAGAGGGTTTAATTGAATCTCCATACACAATAATGACATCTTGAAGGGAGGGAAAACATCTCCAATGGGGTACAATAATATAAAATGATAATATACAATAGAATGTCTTCTGAAGTTACAAATACAATAACAAGATATCAATATGTCCTCATTTATCCTAATGTTCTTCAATGCCAAATGTTCTTCGTTGTTGATATTTATTTTGGGATACATCTTGTGTCCTCTAGTCTCTTTTAGCGTGAACATATACTCCTTTATTTATATCCATTATTCAATCTCAACTTTGGTATCCTTCCACCTCATAACTTCATCCTCCCTTCATAATCATTTCTAGGACCCGAAAATGGAACCATTGTTTGATGGTCATTTCAAGACTGATTGTTTGGCATAGATGATGAACAAGACCTTACAAGAGTCGATAATTTCAATAATTTGCAAGCAAAGTAAGGTCTCTCTTGAGATGCACACAAGAAATTACACATAATCCTGAAGCAAATATGCGTAGGAAGGAGTGTGTTCTTTCTCACTAACCGTAATAAAAAATTATTATCTAACCATTCAACCAAATAATTATTAAGTTAATATGCACCATTGTAACTCTCAATAGCCATTGAGAAATTCATTCATAAAGAGCTGCATAAAAATGGATCCAAACAAACAATTTCATTATATTACTGGAAAAATATTGGCTACAAAATGCTTGACTACAAAACTTATCTCAACTACTCAATACTTCTTTATACATTATGACATACAGGAGCATGGACAATATTGTTTACTGCAAAAAATCAGAACTAAACAATCCAATAGTTCATATCCCAAGACAATCAAAACCACCATAATAGACTAGAATGACTTGATAGAAACTCCCAACCTCAAACCTTTACACAATAGTCCTTATATAGGCTGAGATACCAAAATATGCAAAACTGTTCTTGGTGCACATTTCTAGTTGAACTCACCACAGAGTGTTACTTCTTTCTATTTGCGCACATGTGCTTCTAGCCATCTTATTCAGTGTTTAGTTTTGATCTAAACCTTGGGCACCAATAGATAGTTTAATTAAGAAATTTAATAAAACAACCTATTGAGAATTTTATAATATATTGCATTTGCATTAAGACAATAAAATGAAACTAGATTAATTTAAAGATAACTCTAATATTGACTCTCTTGTTTGGTGGCTTAGATTCGGTGAAAAATATGGTGTGACATGTGCTTTAGTCCAACCCCAATTACGAATATGGTAGAAGATCCAAATAATGGTATTCTCCACTGTCTAACATCTCAAGTACCCATGATATGATTCTACCTGGGGAACTCGGTCTTCCCCCTCTTTGGTGTCATCCATCATCACATGTACACATGCACCTCGATGATCGAACTAGGAGAGTGGTGGCCAAATGAAGGCTTCATGGTTGGAATTGTATAAAAAAATAAAAAATGAATATTTGAACAAAAAGGGAAGTTGAGCCTCCCATCAATCTATGCATGCGATTAATAATAATAATAAAAGTTTCGTATGAAAATCAAAGACCACATAATGCATATAAGTATCCACACATAAAAAAAGACCGAAACTGATGCACTACCCATTAGTGGTGATGTGTGTGATGGTTGTCACAAATAGTGAGAGGGGTAAAACTCCAATTGGGGAAATATCCATGGGACATTATGGTCTTCTTTATTCTACATAAATTAGTATCTTACAACACATGGAATCCTTGCATAAGAATCATATTACACTTCATCATCACTTCATATCACAAAAATGCGTCTTTCCACCATACCCCAAAAGAGTCTCCCTTACCTCTATTAATATCTAGAGGTATGAAAAAATAATATTCCATAATTTATGTAGGATAATAAGCTTTACACTTAGATCTAATATAAAGAATGATAATAAGAAAGTTTTACTTCATGATGCACGTGAGACAGATCAACTTTATAATATTAGAGTTATTTATTACTTCTTTAATAGATACAACCAACAAGATCATGCAAGTCATCATTACAACAAATAACTTAGATGGATGAACATGAGAACGACTTGTAGTACCTTGAGGTACAACTTTCTCACTTGCACCTCCTCCTTTGTGAAATTTCAAAGAGAAACC
>LPNX010197881.1:460727-471889 GCA_001517045.1 Pseudotsuga menziesii | reverse complement strand
TATATATATATATATATATATATATATATATATATTAAATAAAAAAATATCAAAGAAAAAAAAACACTTTTTAAGTTAAACTATTGACTCTAATGTATTGAAACAATATAAATAGTTTGAAAGTTTATTTAATTAAAATAAATCAATTGTCAAATCACCCTAGCTCATTTGGTTAAGGTGTGGGTATCCTCAGGCGTCCCCACTTTAATCTCCTCAGGGGTGACTTAATTGGGAGGAGACACCCAAAAATTTCAACCATCATAAGGGTTGGAGTGGATTCAATCCCATGAGGGCTGACTCAATTGGGAAGAGACACCCAAAAATTCCAGCCATCATAAGGGTTGATGTGGCGCACTAAGTGTGTTGCAAAAACATAAAAATAAAAAAATTAAATTTCAAAAGTTTTAAAAATTTATTTGGACCCAAACAAAAATATTTTGATGAGAATTTGTATGGTTAGTTAGTTAGTTGAGGAACCATATTATTTTTTGACCTATGATATTCACCCATAATATTGTTATGATGTAGTCCTATATATATTGTTGAAAGCAATAAAAAGGCAATCAATATGTCGATTATATTTCTGTCCTTTCTGCTTGTCTTATTTTCTTTAACATTTTCTTGGAGCTGTGAAGATGACGAAGGTGGAAGAATACTCATCATCATCATCGACAGGGTGGAATGAATTGCCTGAGGATATCAACCAAGAGATATTGGTGTTACTGCCAGTGGAAAGCCTGTGCAGATCTCGCAACGTTTGCAAGGAGTGGAACGTTCTCTTCTCATCGTCTAAATTCATAACTAATAGATGAGCTGAGGCGCCTCCAAATAAAAAGAAATGGTAATGGTTGTTTCTATGCAGAGAAAGTGACGAAGGTCCCATGAATTCTTCCGCGTATTGTTTCTTCACACGAACATGGAAGAACTGCTCGTCCTTATCCTTCATTTCAAGGAGGAGCGAATACACGAAGTATGGAGCACTTTATTGTGGATCGGCTCAAGGCATGTTCTTGGTGGATGTTTATATTGATGGTCCCCATCGATATTATGTCTGCAATCCTCTCACCAGAGTATTCTTGAAACTCCCCAGCCAGTCATCCATAGGGTACATTTTGACCAGAGACATTGTGGCCCGGAGTGTGGGTAATCAAGAGGGCGAGCAATACTCTGCATGCAGCAGAGTATTTAATGCAACGGCGGTCGCACTGTCCGTCGTCGGATCGCTCTTTGGAATGGATCCGACGGCGGACAATGCGACTGTCATCGCATTAAATACTCTGCTGCATCAAGAGACCTACAAAGTCGTAGTTGTTGGATTGTCCTGTGAGTGGGACGTAATGATACGTAATGATAGCGGAAACTTACGACGCCTCTGAAAAATCATGGGTTGTTGTTGGACACCTTCCAGGGAATTTTGACTATTTCGATCTATCGTGGGGTATTGTTTTCTACGATGGCCTCTTCTACTTTACAAGACATGGACGTGAACGTTGTCACCCCACCGGGATGGGTGTTTTTAGTTTTAGCAGCTGAGGGGAAATTTCCATGTTTACACCGTTCCCAGAGTTCGCTAATGGTAACACCATAGACTGGCCTAATCTGCCAGTGCCAGAACTGCTCATCTGCAACTCACGGATTCTACTCCCTGGGTTAGTAGGCCCAAAGGCTTGAAGTCTGTTGGGTGTCCCGCTTGAGCTCATTTTGTGAGAGTTTGACAAGGACTCAAACCCTTCATCTTATTCTTGGAAGGAGATTGCGAGGATGCCTCCAGCACTGCGCGAGGTTTACGGAGAGAGGAATATATTTCTTAATTCGTTTCAGTTAGTAGCAGTGGGATATTGCATGTGCTTCACATCCGGCCACTCTCTAGTTGTATTTGTATACAACTTAAATGAATATACATGGAGTTGGAATGCAACGCCCACATCTAAAAGACCAAGAATCCAACATCACCACCGTCTAATGGCTTTTAGGAATTGTGATAATATCTAAATTGTATTGTTGATCCATTTTATGGTGAAGGCTCTTTATCCATCTATTTTGGTAGTTGTATATTATAACAATAAGTGAAATAGTTGAAACCCTAATCTAATTGAGTTATCACATAGTCAATAGAGTAGATAGATTTCAATATTGTAATTTTGGTTTCTAGTAAAATTTGTTTTGATGAGGGAGTTGGGATTGATCCCATCATAGATCCATCTTAACTCTCGTTTTATCTAGTGCTCACATGGATCAAATTCTATGAGGTGCAAACCTTTCATCAAGATTAGGGTTTAAAGTGGGTTTGCACCTCACTAGGTTTGATCCAAGATCAAATCCCCTTGAGGTGCAAACCATTCATTAAGTTTAGAGTCTAAAAGGGTTGATCCAAGATCAAATCACCTTGAGGTGCAAACCTTTCATTAAGTTTAGGGCCTAAAAAGGGTTTGAGCCTCGCTATTTGTTAACCATCCATTTATAAAAAAAATTAAATCATAAATTAAAATTCTAAACTCTTAGTTGCCTCAATGTATTTGTTTCATTAAGGTTGCATTTTAGAATATTGAATGTAACACTAGTAACAAATTTGTTTGAAATGATTCAAGTTTTTTTATGTCTATCCAATATTCTATATATTATCTAGCATAATTCCAATCTAATATTTGGCTCTATTAAGTGTCAAGAGGGATCAAATCCCTTGGAGTGCAAACATTTCATCAAGATTATGACTCTAACAAGGGATTTGATTCCTCTTGATTCTTGAGAGAACCACAGTTAATATGGATCTATGTTGGTTCTATCATACTCGCTACATCAAAACAATGTTTATCAAAAACAAAAATTATCAAATTGAAATCATTTCATCCAAAATTTAAAAAAATATACTTACATGATCAAATTAGGGTTAAATTTGTCTATTTAACTCTAGTGATCTTATCTAATTGACTAAATGTGGTGGGGATTTGATTATTTAAGCGAATGATACCATGGGCATGTGCATGAAATTGGTGGACCTTTTAGGTTCAACCAAAATTCTACAAAACCCACTCGCATTATAGAAAACAATAACAACTTCACATTTATAAGAATTAGACCTTGAAAATCTAAACATGGCCATGTAGTTGACAAGTAGGCTCAGAAAAGATATCATGCATGCAATGTGTTACAAATCACACATGCGATTTATCACACATAACACACACACATGTTTCAGAACACATCACGCACATGCTTATTACACAACACTTACATCCACAACCATGGGAAGGATCCTCCTACCATGCTTGGAATGGCTCCTGCAAATGTGTCCCATCACTTCTTCCTCGAAATATCTTCTATCTGAATAACACCAAGCCTCTCTGAAGTACTCAAACTTCACCCTGGCTAGTGGTTTGGTCAACACATCTTCTATCTACTCATCTGTCACAACATACTGGAGCTTCAATGCTCCTCTCTGCACCATATCCCTGATATAGTGATATTTGATCTCGATGTTCTTTGACCTGTCGTGGAACATCAGGTTCTTAGACAACTTCACACAAATCTGGTTGTCACAGAAGATATAGGTAGCATCCAACAGGAGATCAAATAACTCAGACAGTATCTTCCTGAGCCATACTACCTCACAACTAGCTAAACAACCTACTACGTACTCTATTTTGGCTATACTCAGTGCTACGTAGGATTGCTTCTTGCTAAACCAAGAGATCACACCTGATCCCATATTGAAGCAGCACCCTAAGGTGCTCTTTCTATCTGCAGCATTTCCTGGACAATATGAATCAACATAACCCTCTAGGTTAAACTTTTGATTCACATCATAATTGAGCCCATAATCAGTCATACCCTTCATGTACCTCAGAATATGCTTTACAGCAATTAGGTGAACATGTTTAGGATTTGTCAGAAACTAGCTCAAGTTGTTCACCACAAAGAAAATATCTGGTCTCGTGTTTGTCAGGTACATCAAGGAACAAATCATTTGACGATACATCATGGCATCAACCGTCTCTGATGAAGCAACACTCAATAGCTTCAGGTTCGATGCCATAGGTGTGGTCATGTCCTTGCAGTCCATCATCCTGAACCTATTCAGGATCTCTACTACATAGTTCCCTTGTCCCAGGGAGATTCCATCCACATTCTCCCACACCACCCTACTTAGAAATTAGTGCATCATGTCCAAGTCCTTCATCTCGAACTCGGTAGCAAGTCTCCTCCTTGCAACTTTAATGATTTCCTCTTTTCTGTCAAGAACAAGTCATCGACATATAATAGGAGCATCACTGGTCTTCCACCTTCAACCTTGAAGGAAAGGTTGGAATCTGCTTTACTCTTATTAAATCCTAGAGTCATCAGTAATCTATCCATCCTGTTGTACCATGTCGAACCTTGGTATCTTCTGTAGTTACTCCCTCTGAAGCAGAGCATAATTCTCCCTCTGTATTTCGTACTTTATGCACTAAAACATTATGTACTGGAGTGACAAGGAGCTTCCTCTGCTACTAATATTCTATGTATCTATCTAGGGTCACTAGATACCAAGATCCTTTATATCGAAAGCGTTCTTCTCACACCCATATGTGAGCTTGTCATCCTCTATAGGATTTCATCTTCAATCTTGTAGAAAAGGTTAAGATATTCACCACTCTTGGTGATCTTCAAGCTCCTCATGTCTATGTTATCCCATGGGTGCCTTCTAAGCTCGTACAAAGCCTTCTTTCATTTGCACACATGAGTCTGTCTATCATGTGTCTTAACTTTGAATGGCTTCCGCAATGTCTCTTTGTAGGCTATGCCTTCTTTTTGTGAGAAGATTCATGCTACGAATATTTCCTTGTATCCCACGATGTTTCCATCTACTGCATGATGGAACTACGAACTTCCCTTCAGGTCTCGATACTGCATCCTAGACATCATTCTTCTTGAACTGGTCTTCCCTTTCTTCTTGGCTAATTCTTCGTTAATGATGTCGCTCCATTCGTTATATTATTCTTCATCTTGGATTATTTCTTGAATTGTTGTCACTTATTCTTTGGAACAAGTCTCAACCTTCTTTGCTTGTAGGTGATTGTAAACGATCTTTGCTACAAGTCATATGTACCAGTTGTATGGTTAGAAACATTTCATAAGGCATATTCATAATGAAAAATTCTTATGCATAAATATATGATCATGCAACTAATTTATCCAATACAAAATTCATCCATATCTCATGGAAAATTTCTAGATGCCTTGATGGGACCCTTAATTGATTGAGCTAAGGGAAATGTTGTGGCACCCGAAGAAGAAAGAGATAGATGATTGGATGGACTCTAAAACGCTAGTATTCGCGCAAGAGGAGAGCACAGGATCACGATGGAGTGTTGAAAACTGGGTGGATAAGTACATATACTTTGATAACCACGAGATTTTCTTTGTAGATTTCCCTGTTATATTATACAAATGGTTTTCAATATTGGTGACCAACAGTTTAAAACTTTGATGGCCAAAGTAAGCTTCCAAATGTCGGATGTACAACATAAAGAGTGGTTTATTGTTTTGTTATTACCACACATCTAAGGACCATTAATGCAACCGAATATTGAGTCATAGACCTAAGCACTAGAGTTGGTAATGAAGCTAGAAGCCTCTCCCATTGGTGATGATGCCACATGAATGGTACAAATTCAGTCACAGTTGGCTAATCTAACGATACAGCTATAGGACATCGGGAAGGGAAAGGAAGCACAAGAATATTTGTGGTGCACGAAGTGCAAAACAGATGGGAACACTAAGGATAACTATCCGGCCTTCATGAACTATATTGCATCAGGTGCACCAAACCCATTAAATGGGCAAGGACTACCATGGTGTCAGATATTCTAGTCTAGAGGGAATTGCAACGATGAGTGCCTATACCTATAGAATATTGTGAGTACCCCAACAAATATTTTTTGTAATTTTTGTAAGTCAGTAGGACATGAAGAAAACGATTACAGAGCATACAAGCTCTTGAAATAAAATACCTTCGACACCTACTTAATGAAAAATGATGGGATGGATCAAGCTGAACTCGCACAAGCATTGTATCAGCCTGCGCAGTTCCCACCCAATCAACACCAAAATCAGTATCAACCTCAGTATGTTCCTCAACAGTCATACGTGCAAAAAAATCACTACCAACCACACCACCAGCAGAATGAGTACCCACCGCAGCAACCACACCTGCAAGGAAGGGGTGGTGGAAACTTCAGAGGAAGAGGTGGGGGAGGAGGATTTGGTAGAGGAAGAGGCCAAGTTATGTGCTATAATTGTGGACAAATGGGTCACTATGCCAAATATTACTCAGAACTTGTGAAGAAATATTCATACTGTAAGGGACAGGACCATAATGTGGAGAAATGTCCTCAGTTGATCGCAAAATGGCAAGGAAGGACCATCGCAGGACCTAACCCTGCATAGAATGAAAACCCAAATCCTAACATGAATGTTCAGATGATTGCGGCTGAACCACAAGATCCGAATGTTGTTGTTGTAACACAAGGAGGAGATGCGATAGGAGTGGATTAGGATAAAGAACAAGAACAACTACAACCGCAGGTACGACCTATGACACAAAAGAAGGCATCATTCGATGCCCGAAAACAAAAGGAAACATTCTTGGAGGTATGAACCAAGTTTGTGGATTCAGTAGAAGCATCGATGTTAGAAGGAGTCACGGAGATGCCTTAATGATTTCAGCGCATATTTCAGAAGAATGCTCCATAAAAGGTTAGTAAGCTCAAATCCTTTCTGTCAAGTTGCTTAATGCAAATATAATATAAATATGCTATTACAGAACTACAGGAAATGATAGAAGAGATTCCCATAGATCCACAGCCTGAAAAGAGGGTTAATCAAGTGAGAAAGAAGTTCAAAACTGGCAGTGAGTTAAGAATTATGCGCAGATAGGTGACTACGACATGGATTACATTAGTTTATACCTAAGGTCTGATGTCAATATCTTAGCAAGACAAACCTGGTAAAGTATGGGCAAGCCACACTCACTACAACAAAAACTGGATTTAGCGTCGAATTTAGCGCCAGATTTTAGTGTAATTTTTTCCCAATTGTGGTGAACAATCCGGCGCTAAACCTGGCTCGATTGTACATTTTCGTAAAACGCCGTCTATTGCATCTTTTTTTCCGTCCTTTTTAACATCCATTTTTGCATCCATTTTTGCACCCAATTTTTTGCATCTAATGTTATGCCTTTATTTGCGCCCAATTTTTCAACTTCTATTGCATCTTTTTTTGCGTCCTTTGTTACATCCTTGTTTGCACCCAGTTTCACGCTCATTTTTGCATCCAATGTTGCGTCTTATTTTTCTCCTAGTTTTTCATCGAGTCTTGCACCCAATTTTGCACCATGTTTTACATAAAATTATGTGTCCAATTCTGCATCTAGGTTTGCATCCAATTTTAGGCCCAATATTGCATCTAGTTTTGCATCCAAATTTACTTATAATGTTGCATCCCCATTTGCATCTAATTTTGTATTGTTTTATGTCTTTTTTTGTATCCATGTTTGTGCCAAATGTTCCATCTCATTTTACGTCATATTTTGCATCTAGGTTTGCACCTAGTGTTGCATCCTGGTTGATGTCTTTTTTTGCATCTATGTTTGAGCCCAATTTTGCACCCAGTGTTGCGCCTAGTGTTGTGCCTAGTTTTGCGCCCATGTTTGTATCTAATATTGCATCTAGTTGTGTGTCCAATGTTGCATCCCATATTGCATTCAATATTACGTCTAGTTTTACATCCAATGTTTTGTCCCGTCTTGCATCTAAAATTGTGTCTCATTTTAAGCTTTTGTTTGCGCCAAATGTTGCTTCTAGTTTTGCAGTTGGTGTTACGCCCAGTTTTGTGTCCATCGATAGACCATATTTTATGCTCAATTTAATGTCCAATTTTACGTATAGTTAGGAATCCACTTTTTTATCTATTGTTGCGTCTAGTTTTGGACCTATTATTACATCTAGTTTTGGGTCATTAATTGTGTCTAGTGTTGAGTCTCTTTTTGCATCCAATTTTGTGTTTAGTGTGACATCCATTTTTGTGTCCACATTTGCGTCTGACATAAGGTTGGATTTTGCGTCCACTTTTGTGTTTGGTGTGATGTCCACTTTTACATCATGTTTTGCATTTAGTATTGCATCTAATATTGCATCCATCTTGCACTACTACATTTTTTACCTTTAGAAATACATTGCAATATCATTAGGTCATGGAGGAATCGAACCACCAATCTCCTACTTGTAAAGCAGGTGCTCTTCCATTGAGATATCACCCTTTAAGAATCAAGAAGATGAGCAATATTAACACATAGATTTCATCATTTGTAATTCTAATAAAAGACAATAAGATCCAAAGACAAACATGCTTAAAATCCAATTTATTTTTCCAAACACACTAATAAGCAAAAAAATCTACCGTGCTCAGGCAACAAAATATCCTAAACAATTACACAATCTATTAAAGTGGTCCACAAAAGGGTCTTAGAGAACAACATAATGTATCGATGCATACCTAATAACCTAAACTTGATATGGGAAAAGAATAAGGGATGTGTTTAAGAAATAGTTGTAGAATCCAATTGAGGATGTGTGTGTTGCTACATAAATGTTGTTATTCATTGATGGTGTGATTTTGTTCAACAGGGATGTTAAGAGAAGAAATCATGAATGGTTACTAAAAGAACACACCTACTATGTATCATACATGATATAATGAATATTTTAACAATGAACACCAACAAAGACAATTTATATTAGCAACAAAATTATTAGCCAAGGGCACATGCTATTGTGCACATGTGACTACAATATGATATGCAAGTACATGAAGGTATTTGTATGCATAAATATAGATATATTCATACACATTCAAATATATATCCATATTCTATGAAAGAAAAATAATAGAACAAAGCATATAGAAAAATTAAAGATGAGTGTAATATTAATGGCATAAGATATTCAATGTCAGCGACCATGATATATCAGCTATATTTCAAGTTGGTGAGAAAGAAATTTAAACAACCACATTGTTCCCAAAAAAAGCCAACTATTCACAAAAATAAAAATAGCCATTCACTTCAAACCTTCAAACTTGTACATTTAAAGTTTGACTAAGAATGTTAAGTGTCATTGACCTTGATTTCCTTTCTTGAATTTGTTTTTTTTAGCTTGTTCACTTTTTATGCCCAATATTGAATAAAAATAAAAAAACACAATTGCATAATTCAATTGGGATTACGTATTTTGGTACAACTGTCTTATGAGAAGTTACAATAGGGCAAGGCCACAGGAAATTCTTGCAGAGCCCCTGTTTCCTCCCCAGAAATATTTTGGAAATCACAACAGATATGAAACACACATGAAATCACTACTACATTTCGACCAAAAATTCGACGGCTGTATTGTCGGATTTTCGACACTTCCCTGTCGCATGTACGACACTATGATTTTTTTTAAGCGTCGGTGGATTTTCGTCGGTTATCCGACATCTTTCCAATACGTCGGTTAAGTGACAACTCAGTTTACCGTCGGTTAAATGTAAATCGTCGGTTATTTGACATCTAATTCATATTAAACTTTAAACTGAGTTGTCGCTTAAACGACGATAATGAAAACGTAAGCATCGGTTAAGCAACAGTGGAGAATTTTTTTTTTTAAAACTACACTTACAGGTCGACGCTTCTACAGTGAAACCCGTCGCTTAACCGATGGATTATGAAAATGTAAGTGTCGGTTAAGCGACGATGATGAAATTTTTCAAAAAACATTTACACCTACAGGCATCGCTTAACCTACGGATTATAAAAACTTAAACGTCAGTTAAGTGACGGTATTGTATTTTTTTTTTTTAAATCACCTACAGGCCGTTGCTTAACCGATGGCTAGAAGTGTTTTAAAAAAAAAAAATACAAATGCCAGATTACTGGAGACACACCTTGATGTTTGTATAGATTGTGAAATTACTACAATAAAGTGAATGTTGCTAACAAAGTCAATCAAAATTATATCTTGAAAAACAATCAAATGCAATGGCCAAACGTATGTGAATAAACACTTCAATGACATAGGCAACTTCCAAGTTACTTTTGTTTTTGCAAAGTGAAAATGATTTCACACTAATGTCAAGAACAGAGTGTGCACAGGGGCAGACCATGCAAATAGAAGGAATTGATAGCACAGGGGGCAGGGCCATCACATGCCAAGGAAAAAGGTGCCTCCGGCTGGCTTCTGCAGAGACTTATCACCATAGGTTCTCTGAAGTGATCAATAAAGAGGTCGATGACCTAGAGAATAAGGTTCAAACGAAATGAAGTGAGACCTACACTAACAGAATTGAGGATATTCATGAAATAGGGACTCAAAATACCTGAAAATTGTAGACAAATATTGACATATCAAAGCACTTATCACATCTGCAATGGAAGAGAGAGAAGCTCGGCACAATGAAATCCTCCAAAGGTATACCAGCTGCATCATAAGTATGAGAGACTTATTAATGTCATTTGGGGATCTAAGGCAGGCAGTGAGGAGGCAGGGGAAGCTGGGGACACCACAGCAGTAGGAGAAGAGGAAGAGTGTGAGTGAAAAACAGAGGAAGAACAGGCAGAAGAAGCTGCTAGGGCTTCACAGGGAGAGCCATCTCCTCCACTCTGAATCAATCTGGATTTCTATTTTGTCTTCTTGTTCTATCTTTCTTGATTTGTGAAAGTAGGCTTTGACAATGATTCTTTGGGCAATAAATTTCTTCATCTTTCACTATGTTGTACTTCTGGATTGTACTGTTGATAGTTTCCTATTTCACATTTTACATGCTCAACTTCTTGAGCAAGAATATTTTCCCAATATTACCCTATTTCTAAAGGTTAAAAAAAAAAAAAACAAAGTCACTAATTTATCGCCAATCCCCTATTGTGTTCCTCAAACCATATGAACCAATCATGTGTAGGACCTTCTAGGTACTATCATCTCATGGTAGCACATCTGAATATATTTGTCAGTTTCAGTAAAGCCAAGTTATGCACAGCTTCACCTATTATATTTACCAGCTTCACCTGTTATTTCTAGTGTCATGGTTTCAATTAGACTTCTTCTACTATCTTAGGTAGGTGCACAAAGTGTGAAAGTTTACAAAAATTAAAA
>LPNX010197881.1:409110-453443 GCA_001517045.1 Pseudotsuga menziesii | reverse complement strand
AGATGTACAACATAGATTAACAGAAAAATATTGTGAAAAAATAATGAGCATAATAAATATGAGATGAAAACTCAATTGAGTAAATTCCTCATGTCTATTATTCATAAATGAGTGTACATTTATAATACATATTCAAAGGAGAAATTCTTGAGCCTCTAAAGGAATTTGGAATCCATACATGTGGCACGCTTAGTTATATTAGACTCCCCCACTAAACGTAGAGCTAGTTGTAAAACTTATGATGAGATTAGTTAACCAAGTGTAGGTGGCAGTTAATTGATGGTAGGCATGCGTGGCACATTAAATAGTTACAGTCCAAAAATAAATAGAGAGAATCAAGGAGGGCACATAAGTAATTTAACTAGTGTCTAACCAATGTCATAACTACTAGAGAATCTCCATAATTGCATGAAATCAAGGAAGACACCCCCGATCCCTAAAATCAAGAAGAATAGGTGCATTGTGTCTTGATTATCATGCATGGGTGGATAATGAAGGCTAAGATGACAAGTAGTTGGTCCTAGATGATGAAATCAATGAGGACTATTTGCTAGCAAACTAACTTGGGGGTCAACAATACGATGTTTACACTAGGGAACTTAAAAATGGTTTAATACTAATGTCTAGATGGGCAGTTTATTCCAACACACCCCCTTAAGCCTGACAAAAACTCTCAATATAAAGACCGCATGATATATAATCATGAATTATATGGACTTACCAATGGAAATGAACCTATTTATATGAGTGTGTGTAGGAAATGAACCTAACCGTCGGATATGCGACGACGCTTTCCATGTTAAATAGTTTACCAATTAAAGGCGCAGTCACTTAAGCGACGCTTACTAACGCACCGTCACTTAACTGACGCTTAAGCGACAGTTATGAGAATAGTCGTCACTTCACCAACGCTTGTGGCCACATTTACAAAAAAAAAAAATGCATCCTTGTGATTTTTGGTAAGTTTAAAAAGAGAAATCCACGCGCTGTCGGATTTTTCCGTTGGATTTTGGATCAAAATGTAGTAGTGAATGTTTGCAGGTTATTCCTGTTTCTAGAAACATTTCCACGATATTTATGAGACACTTCCTATCCAAAAGACCATAAATGGCATGTTTGCTTTGTTCCAAAGGATAAAAGCTTAAAGGCCCTCAAAGGGAGTGAAATCCAGGAATTTCTTATTTGTGCATAAAAAGGCCCTAAATAGGCAACAAACCCAAAAAATCTAAAATTTTGAAATGAAAGCACAAAATTTTTTAGCGTTTGAATTATTTTTTATATTAATTATTTTTTAAATTATTTAAATATGCCATTTTCACACTTCCTGAACATTTTGAAAAGTGTCATTTCCATATCAAAACTATTTTGCAGTATCAGGTGACTTGGAGTTGGCATTAGGTCCTAGGGTGAGAGGCACCTTATTATGTTTTAAGTATATCCTCGTTTGGATGTTACCCATGGCCACCCATCCCCACACATTATCTCTATATGACATGCCAATGCTAAATAGTTACCATAACAAAATCATCCATTTATTGTGGATGAGTAGGTTACCCACATTATAATGTATAAGTAGATGGGTAGATGGTCATTATACATACACATATATATTATTAACCAATTATGTGTATTTTATATATATTTGGTCAATTCATGTTGAGTTGTGGTAGTACATTAATTTACTAAATTCTAACACTGCAGATCGATTCAGAGACCCCCTTAAGGGATCTCTGAATCCATCTGCAATCTTAGAATTTAGTAAAATGTAAAAATTCGTTGTCAAATTTGTAATTTTTTCCATTGCTAGAGTGACACAACTAAAAATGACAAAAAAATGACCAATTGTAATATGGTCATTTCTAGTCTAGATATCCCATGATTAAATTTGGTAATTTATCTTGGTTGTTTTATATGCACTGATTTCTTTAACGAAATGTGGAAGCTAGAAGCTGGGAGGTCATCCAGAGGCTCCATCAGAAAGCATTATCATGACTGGTACTTGAGTAATAGGCGGTTCGAGATCCGTTTTTTATAAATCCAAAGCTTCGCAGTGTTGCACGCCTGATCCATTAGTCCATATAACAGAGCAGGCTCACCCGGTTCGTTCTCAGCATCGAATGGTCATATGGATTTGGCCCCTTGTCCCCGTAATTTATGTACCCTCGTAGAGTTTGAGGTATGGCTACTCATATTAGGTTTCCTAGATGGCTCTTATCCTAGCTATTTCTAATTAGTCCATCTGTGTGAATCCCTCTCATAAAACATAGTTGTAAATGCCAATCTGTAGTAATACAAAATCCAATTGCGAGATAGCGATCTAAATTTTGGTGACTTAGCATCAGTAGCACCACCAGCATAGGCATATATTATATAGTATCTAAGAGAGAAAAATCTAAGACAAAGACAGTAGAGGCATAAACGGTGGTAGAGCTCCTAGTTTACTTTGATCCATCCCAAAAAACCAGGCTTTGAATGGCCTAGACCGAGAATCAAGACACCCACGTTACCAACTGGGTGCCCTAAGAAGTCCTCATGGGCGGAATAATATTAAATCCTCTCATGACCAAATTAAATTCTCTCATGGCCGAATTGGGGACGGACCAGATGGACCAAATTGATACTCATAACCCCGAATCCATAGATTGATTTAGTAGAAGCCCCTTTGGGAAATGGGTAGTTGTACATAGATCTATATTTGAAAAATCCTTCATGTTTTGCTTCGCCTCCCTATGAAACTTCATAGGTTTTAATCTATATTTTAATTTGTATAATGTATAAGTAAATAATATGTGTATATATTTAATTATATTAAATCACATAACATATGAAATATCTATATTTATTTATATTAAATCTTTTAACATATGAACTATAGTAACACATTTATATTAATTATATATTATTATTATATTTACATATTTTACCATTATTAAGGTGAAAGAAGTTTATATATCATAAGGGTGTTTATAAAATATTTACCTATTTTATAAATTTGGTTAAGTATTATATTTACATTTATTACATGTATAGTATGGATGGACTATGAATGTATGGAATTTAACATAATTCCCTAAAATGAAGCATGTTTTGTTGGGAGAAAGAAAATTGGAACAATTTGAATATTATGTTTCCCTTGTGGTTTGAATTTTGTACTTTGGTGGGGTGTTTTAGAATAATCCCACTTGTTATGCATGCTTTAAATGGTAAACATATCCCATATGCTTTAAATGATGATGATGATGAACTAGATGACAATGATAGTGATGATGTTTTTGGTGATGATGTTTTTGATGATCATCATCGTCGTCGTCGTCTTCGTCATCTTTGTCATTGTCATCATGATTATCACAATAGTCATCATCATCGGCATAATCATCATCCATGTCATCATCATCGCCATTGTCCTTGACATCATCATCATCATGATTATTGACATTTTCATCAGTTATTCATCATTACCTTTGGCATAAGAAATAGCATCTACCCAAAATATGTGATTAGTAGAAAAGTGTCATGGAGGACACACACAATTTATGCATGACAAATAACAACTTATTTTTTAAGATGATCAACATCATCATTCTCACTGTATTTTTCATCATTGTCATTTTCATCATCACCATCATCATCATTCATTTCATTGCCATCATAATCATCGGCAATGTCGTCATTTCCATTATCCTCCTCCTCCTCCTCCTCCTCATCATCATCATCATTGTCATCGTTCTCCTCATTATAAACAACATTATCATCATCATCATAACCATCCTCAATATCATAATCATTATCCTCATTTTCATCTTCAACATCTGGGTGTAAAACTAGATGCAAAAGTGGATAAAAAAATGGATGCAAAAAAGGATGCAACAAAAGTAGGCACAAAAGTGGGTGCATAATGGGGTGCACCAAAAATGGATGCAAAAGGTGATGTAACAGTGGATGCAAAAAATGATGCAATCATGGAAGCAAAACATGATGAAAAAATTGGTGCAAAAGTGGATACAACCATGGATGTAAAATTGGATACAAAATTGGATGCGAAAGTGGATGCAACAAAAGTAGATGCAAAACTAGATGCAAAAGTAGTCGTAACACCCAACGCAAAATCGGATGCAAAAGTGGATGCAAAAGTGGATACAAAAATGGATGCATAAAGGGATGCAATAACTGATGTAAAATTAAATGCAAAAAAAGATGCAAATGTGGATGCAAAAGTTGAAGCAAAAGTGAGTGTAAAAATAAGCGCAAAAATGGGTGTGAATTGAGACGCAACAAAAGTGGATGCAAAAGTGGATGCAATAGTAGATGCAAAAAGAGACGTAAACATGGATGCAAAATGGGATGCAAAAAGGAATGAAAACGTGGGTGCAAAAGTGGATGAAAAAATGGATGCAAAATTGGATGCAAAAATCACTGAAACAAAATGAGATGCAAAACTAGACTCAAAACAGGATGTAAAATTTGATGCAAAACTTGGCGCATGAAGGGATGCAAAAAAAGAAGCAGAAGTGGATGCAAAAGTGGATGAAAACAAGGGTGTAAAAGTTAAGGCAAACATGGGTGTAAAAGGGGGTGCAACAAGAGTAGATGTACAAACTAGGCGCAAAATTAGGTGCAAAACTAGGCTGAAAACCTGTCGCAAAACCTGATGCAAAAACTAGCGCATAACCAGGTACAAAACCCGGTGCAAATTACGCCGCAATTTACACCAGATTTAGAAAAAGGACGCAAAAAACGCCTAAAATAGCACCAACCCGTGAAGTTGCACCATTTTGTCCAAAAAATGAAGAAAAATACATTGAAAGATGTCCTAGACGCAAAAAAGGATGCAAAAAGAGACGCTAAATCCAGTTTTTGTTGTAGTGACTTGGACTGGTCTCCTATCTAGATGCGACTTGCAAATTATGCGAAGGTACAACCCATTGGATGCTTGAGTCAGGTCCCCCTTGACATTGAAAGGTTGCACACATTTGTATACTTTGAGGTCATCAATATTGTTGATGACACAAACCCATATCCTGCATTGCTGGGGATAGATTGGGCTATTGACAACCAAACCATTACAAAATTCAAGAAACACATCCTCTCATTCGAGGATAATGGGATGCAATTGGTGTCGCGCATTGACCTGTTAGAAGGACAGAGATACATCGAGCCCATATATAATGATGGACAGGATGACTACCTCAACCAAATCTACAATATTACTGCACTACAAGAGGACTACATGAATCTGACAGCAGATGGGAACCTAATCTCAAAGAGTGCTAGTTCCTGCACATCCAACTCGGGGGAAGCTTTGGAGAATTGGTAGAACATACTACATGAAGTATCTATGAGGATATGCACAAGAGTTATTAGGTACGTGCGATAGGTGGAGAATGAGCTACGTGAGCTACCCACCTATGAGGGTTTACCTAACCTTGCGACCTTCTTAAATGAGTTTGAAGGACTTGTAATGGAATCAGCACTCTTGCCCGTGCTGGATCATGCTGTAACAGATACGCCCTCTAGATGGTGGAGTGAGAATAAGAAGTCTATAACAAACTGGCCATAGTGTAGAAGATTGATGGAAGTCAGATTCAGAGAAGAGGTCACCCTGGTAAACCATAAGTATTTGGGGTTAGAAAACCCCGTGGAACATTTTAATCATTGTCACATCACATTTGCAGAATACCCGAGGCAGGAGTGGGTACATCATTTCATACATACATTGGAAATGACACCTAGAACCTGGTATACATCTATGGAATTGTGACAAGAAACCCAAGACTAGGAAGGGATCGCTAAGCAATTTGCACATACATTTGAATTTACTGATGAGAACCATACAGTTGATGTTGCGCACTTATATCTGATCATCTGGGAACACATCCCACAATCACATTAGAATGGCTATGCACTAATCATATGGGAGCACATCCCACAGTCACATCAGAATCTCTTTGCACTGATCATGTGGGAACACATCCCACAATCACATCAGAATGTCTCTGCACTGATCGTGTGGGAACACGTCCCACAATCACATCAGAATGTATCTACACTTACATCTGACCATGGAAGGAGCCAATCCTCTCACCATGTCAGAAGGGCACAACACTTATATCTGACCATGGGAGGCCCCGCCGAACACCATGTCAGAAAGACTCACTGCAATATCCCAAAAATTCATAAAAATTTAAAATTTTTCAAGTGACATAAAATGTCTATAGTTGCAGCTAAGTACCTGCTAAAGGTTAGCGGGAAATGAAACAGTTTATAAACGAACATGGGATTGCTTCTCTAAAAGAACCTTTAACTAAAAGGTGTAATCTTGAAAACTTGTGTTAGTGCTATTAATGACTTAACACCTGTAATTCTATCTAAGTTAGAAAAGGACTTGCAATTTGCTGCTGCTAGATGTACTAATGTTTACCTTTTGTTAAGTAGGTATGAATTCTTGTGTGTGTGATCAGGGCTTACTTAGCATTCAGCTAACTCAATTGGACTGCTGGTTCCTTAGAGGTTTAGCAAGTAAATGTAAGATCCAGTAGGGTGTTAATTAAAATCACGTCAAGAAGCTACTTCCCTAGCATGATTAAGATGCTAGGTTTAGAAAAAGTTTAAATGCTGCTTGTCTTCAAGGAGGTAAAGTTAATTTTTTTCCGTTGTTATGGCTCCAAAATAAAAGTATAATAAAATGCGTCATTATAGTTATAAAATTCTTCTTAGTTACTATGCCGAGGGAAACAATCAAATTACTATTTGGTTTGAGTTCAAGAACACCAAATACTTTTGTAGAAATCAAACTTGATCTGGATTTTAGCTAAGATGCATTTATGATACTCCATCTTTTGCTTAGTTGGAGCATACATTAGATTCTAGTTTTTCTAATCCATAAATTCCTAATCCATAAATTGCTAATCCATAAAATGATTCATATACAAGATCTACTTCATAAATTCATAATCCATCATCCTAGCTTATTTTTGCTGGAAAAGAGTTACTCTAAAACTCCTATGACCTAAATCCAAAGATGTGTACCATTTTTACCTTAATCTAGGTTTTTCATTATATACTTTTCATGATATAAAGGATGTACCCTTTGTTCCTTTTATATGTATCCTTTACTTTAGAACCTGAGTGCACCCTTAGCTATGACTAAATTTTCATGCAAATGGATTAGTAGACTTGAAAAACCTTTATACAAAGTCTTGGCACGAGAAATTAGCAAAGGATCTATTTAAAAATGACAAGGCTATGGATTACTTCATAACTTAAGATTATGTTTTATAACCTATGTATCGTTCAACTCCATGGCAATGATATATATTATTGGAAATCATAAACAAAGTATAGTTTAGAATGATCAAAGGTTTGATTTTAAATCACTTTGTTGCAGCGCGGACTATAGAACTTACCCACGCTGGAGAAATTATTTGGGAAGACACGTGGGATAGTTTCATCCACACATGGGTTGACTTATAACTACAAACCCTACACAATTGCTTTGCATACCAAGGGTTCCTCCATCTTGTTGGCCGAGCTGAGAGCTCTCAGCCATGGGAGATCTGTAACCACCTTCAAGCTTGGAGCTTGCTTTCCTAAACAATTGTTGTGACTGTTTGAGAGACGTCATGAGTATTTTTTGTTATTTTGAGTGGTTGAAGTAGTTACAGTGAGTGTGGACAAATTTTTTTCTTCAGGACTCAAGGACTGTGTAATCCTTGAGCTTACAAATTGATTGGCAGAGTTCGAGTAGGAGAAACTCTCCACCGGTTGTGTGATTTTATTGTTTTTCCTTCGAAGTGGTGACTCAAAGTATTCTTATTTTTCAGCATGGTGCAATCATGACCTAGGGTGGCCATTTCACCTCAGCTTCAACTCAAAACTAAAGCAGGTAAAGAATTACCCTCATTTCGTTTTTTTTAGATTAATTTTTACAACAGGTTTTTACAAATTTTAAGAAAGTTTTGTAACTTGCAGGTCCTTCTCCTGTCTCCATCTCTGTAGGTGGAAGTAAGTTTACCCTGCAGTTTCACTTGAGCATACAAATTGGTAAGCCCCGGTTGCAAATGAGGGTTTCATCCTGCACATTGTTGTGGTTGTTGGAAGTTGGTTCTTGCGGTTGAAAAGGCACAGCCTCTGTTTACTTGTTAGCTTGTTGTTTCTTGCTTGCTTGACTCTGTATGAGTTCGAAACCATTAGAGGGTACTTTGTGCAAGGATGATGAAGGCTCTAGTAGCCGTGATGGAAACTAGTTTTTTTATGTCTTTGCCTTTACGACCTGAACAAAGTAACTTCTTTTACTGTTTTGTATAAATCTCAACTCTAAGCCCTATGAGGATGTTGACCTTTTTCTGGTTAACTTTTAGTTTTTAAAATATATTTTAGAAAGTAAATAAAGACCGTTAATCAGTCAAGACTTGTAAATGGATTAAGGGTTTTTACCTGTCTGTGATGTATGGTTACTATTCAATAAAACTTACTTTGTATAGTTCAGCCTTTAACAGGCTTGAGCCTCGACTTTGAATTTTAAAGGCCATAAGCCATTTCTTCTTAATCAATTTTATTTTTAACAAATTATTGTTATATTAATTTAGTTATTTATCATGCAATTAAAATGATTTACAGTGCATTGTAAATATGGAAATTTTTACTGTGTTAAGAGCATTATTATTACTCTTTTTGGCTCATAAGGGTAAATTATTAAGTATACCCTATAGTTCAAGAATGAATAATTTTTACCTGGAAAATTCTTAACTCTGTTTTATTATTTTCCTTTAATGATTTTTACAGCTGTTTTGATTCTTATAAAGGAAGATTTAGGATGAATACTGCAAGCTTGAGAATATGATTAAATTATCTTTCAGTAACCTAGGTAATTGTACTTAGGTTATAGTAGAAACTTCTGTCTTAAAACAGAAACACATATTGTCTGGATATCAATTGTTATAAGATTGTTTTGAAAATTATCTTAACCTAAACCCCAGATGATAGTCTGTTTACTATACCTATGTTTATTTTTTAGACTATAAGTTTTGTATTTATAAAGAATACTAGTATTAAAATAGTTCTATAAATAGTATGATCTCTAAATGTTTTTACATACCTATGTTCAGTTCTTATCTGAAGTAAATTCATTTAATATATAAAGTATTTATTTTTTCTTTACAGAATAAAATCATAAGCAAACTATAGCCGAATTTAGTTACATTTTTCATTCAGGTTAAATGAAAATCATCATATCTACATAAACACCCAACTATACTAGAGAACTACCTAAGCCAGGCGTGGAAAAATACAGTATGGAATTCTAATTCTATTTATTTCTCATTTAGCATATTTACTACTATTTCTTAACATAATCTGCCAATCACTAAATCCAACAATGCACAGTTACTCCTTTCTTCATAAACCCTAATTAAATACTAACATGACTATATTTGAAAACTAGTAAACATTTTACTGAAGACAGTAAATAAATATAATAACATGAAAACAAATAGAACCTATCAATGAGGAGGTGACAATAGCTTAAGGAGGCTATTCCTCCCAACCAAATCCTGGAGGAAGCTTAGACTGCACTTCCTCAGGACCCCCGAGCCTGTTTCCTGGTCCTCCTGGTAGAGTATTGGGTGAAGGATATGTCCTTAAGACATTTTGTCACCTGACTGGTCCAATTACCTCAGTAATTCAAATCTTCTCACAACAATAAGAACTTCATCCTAATAGCTGCAATAAGTTCAGTCTCAGCAGTTAACCCCTCAAACTCACTCCATTAATCCCCTCCATTGAATTTCTCATGAGTAAATTCATTCACTATGAATGATCACCTCTCAGAAATGAGCAACCTCAGCTGTCTTCAATGGGAAATGTTATAGAGATGCCTAGGTCTTCTCGGTTAGTTTTCATTTAATGAGCCACCTTCTCCAATTCCACTTTCTTGGGGAATCATGACCACAAATATAGGGAAGTTTCCACCTGCAACAGTTGGAAGTAGTTTGAGGATGCTGCCACTTGTCAGTGCACTCTCCACCCAGTCTCCTCCACCAAGTGACCAGTTAACACTCTTTTAAAAACTTCCCTAAGCTGTTGTCTCATCATTTATTTATTTATAAATAAAATATTATGAATTACATTAATTATTCTTGGCTCCACTTGGTCATAAATTACAGACTTACAATGTTCCTCAAATAACATTAAATTGTTTTTTGCAAATTGGGGCATGTGACACTCACAAACCCATCACTTCCTCTTGGAAGGAACCTCGATCTAGTGAACACCAAGCTTCTCCCTGAAGTACTCAAACTTCACTCTGGCCATTTCTAGCATAGAATCATATCAGGGATGCTTATGTCCAAGGATAACTTGTGAGCTTCACCAGGACCGATTACATTCGAGGACAACCTATAGGACTGTTTACATCTAAGCCACCTATGAGCTTCACCAGGATTTTATGCTCAAACAACCTATCTCACCAACTATGCTAGAACTCCCTCTTTCAAGAGATCTTGATCTGGATCACATACTGGAGATTCACTGCTCCTCTCTGCATCATACAAAAATTCAAGGCAGATCAATCAAATCAAATAATAGTTTTTCAAAAGAAAAATACTACCTCCCAAATATCCGAGCAAGTGGAAACATATTTTCCCTCGGCTATTCTCAGTGCCATGCGGAACTGATTCTTCCTACACCAAGAAATCACACTTGATCTCATACTGAAGTAGCACCCCAAAGTTCTCTTCCCGTCAATGGCATTTTCTTCCCAATCCGAATCCTCATAACCTTCCAAGTTAATCTTCTGATTCACCTCATACTTGAGCCCATAATCAACTATACCATTCACGTACCTCAAAGCATGCTTTGCAACCATTAGGTTAACATGTCTCAATGTGTTCATAGCAAAACAAATATCTGGTCTCGGATTCATCAGGTATATCAAGGAAAAAATCATCTGATGATACATCATGGCATCAATCATCTCTGATGAAGCATCACGCAATAGCTTCAGCTTCGATGGCATAGGTTGTCACGTCCCCTTGCCTCCGACCGGCGAAGAGGACGCTACTACAAGCTTTATCGGACAGGGCTAACTGTCCATGAACATGTACAGGCTTGAAAATTTCATGAAACAGAATGCTGAAAGGGAATTTGAGCTAGAATGTGCACACAGGAACATTTATCATACACAGAGGCATTTTAATCATCATACATAGCTACAATTATATATATATATTGCACAGCGAAAACATCATGCATTCAAACAAGCATTCTTCGACATGTTCAATTCATTTTCATTAACAGTAAATATTGAATTGCAGAGATAAAATGCACAAGATCACTTATCTTATAATGAACTTCTTCCGCAACCAGCTACGTCGTTGCAACGTTCCACCGAACCTTAGGCCAGCATGCTCCTTAATCTCTCAACAGCGCTGCCACCCCCGAGCTGGGCATGATTCTCCAAGGAATAAGGGAACTAGCAGGCTTACACATAGCCAAGATACACAAAACACATAGCCAAGCCAACAAAGTTGGGTTTATCAGGCCATTAAGGAGCTGATGAAGGCAATTTGCTAAGCTGGTGAGCTCATTACAGAGCCAAGAACACCTACACTAGAACTAGCCTAACCTCTAAGACACCCATCCACACCCAACACAAGGAATCAGTCCCTTCTCTGCTACACAGTTCCTCAGGCCCTGCATTCCCTTCCAGTGCTATTCAGGGGTGATGGAGAAGAAGGCCAGCCCTCTAGCTCTGTCTGTGTGGTTTCCAGCCACCAGGTTTATCAAGCAAATCTAAGCCAACATCCCTGCCCCTCCCATAGTCCGAAGACCAACAATTTCACTCAGGCAATCAATTTAGCTATCACAACTTAAACACGAGAAACGAATTACACAGCCCCAAACATAACAGCAAGAATGACTCACAACATGGGGGAAAACACATAGTCCTGAAGCTTATCAGTGAGCACAACTCACAGTAGGGAAAAACGCCCCAAATATCCTGTGCGTGAGACCAATAGTCGGTGAGACAGCCAAAAATGTGAATGGCCCTTCACAGCCATGGTAAAAACACATGAAACTACAAAAACATGAATGGAAAAATGCATCAGCAGCTCCCAAAACGTGAGGAAAATAGCCCAATCCCCAGCGCTACAACAACGACCTCCAATCCATGGGAAAAATGAAGCCAACAACCAAAAACGTGGAATGAAAAACACAGGAAAAACTCCAGCTGCTCCCCAAAGCCCCAACGTGAAGGAGAATGGTGAGGTAAATGGAAAAACGTGGATGCATGGCAGAATGGCATACGTTTTTGGGCATTTTCCTTGCCAAGGAAGTCAGAACACGTTTTTCAAAAATGGGTCTCTGCCCAATTCGAATTTTTTTCCCATACTCTTCCCATTCTATGCAATAACTAACTCAACCACATTCTGGCAGAAATAAATGATTGGGGAAAAAGACAAGAAAGGTAGTTGACAGTTTGATGGGCTTTCTCATAGATATTTGGATTTTCCCCATTGGCCCATTGGTTAAATATTTCACCCCCCCCTTATCCTTAGGAAATCATGCCCCATTCGATTTAGTTGCCGCGATTGTAGCTGGTTGTGTCCATTAATTAATTATGATGCATATTTACATGATGGACAACATAATATATGCCGCATGCCCCGATATACCATCGGTGACAAATTTAAATCCAAAACATAGCATTACCGATCAATGGTGGGGCTTTGGCCTTTAGCTCCCCACCATGATCATTACAATATATATGCATCATATACATCTAGTGCAACGGGGTCAAAACTGGGACATTACATAGGTGTAGTCATGGCCTTGTATTCCATCATCCTGAACCTCTTCAGGATATCTATTTCATACTTCCCTTTTCCTAGGGAGATTCCATCTGCATTCTTCCACACCTCCATGCCTAAAAAGTAGTGCATCATATCCAAGTCCTTCATCTCGAACTAGGCAGCAAGTATCCTTCTTGCAACTTTAATGAGTTCCTCTTTTTTGTCAGGAACAAGTCATCGACATTTAACAGGAGCATCACTGGTCTTCCACCTTCAACCTTGAAGTAAAGGTTGGAATCTGCTGTACTCTCAGTAAATCCTAGATTCATTAGTAATATGTCCATCCTTTTGTACCATGTCGAACCTCAGGATCTTCTACAGTCACTCCCTATGAAGCGAAGCATCATTCTCCCTCTGTCTTTCGTACTCTATGCACTGAAACATTATTTACTGGAGTGACAAGTAGCTTCCTCTACTACTAATATTCTATGTATCCATCTAGGGTCACTGTATACCAATATCCTCTATCTTGAACCTTTTTAAAAGTTCTTCCTGCACCCATCTGTGAGCTTGTCATCCTATATAGGATTTCATCTTGAACATTGTAGCAAAGGTTAAGATCATCATCACTCTAGGTGATCTTAAAGATCCTCATGTGTGTGTTATCCCATGGGTTCCTTCTAAGCTCGTACAAGGTATTCTCTCATTTGCACACATGACTCTGCCTCTGATGTGTCTGATCTTCCAGTGGCTGCAAATGTCTCTTCGTAGTCTATGCCTTCTTTCTGTTAGAAGCATCATGCTACGAATCTTTCCTTGTATCCCACGATGTTTCCATCTATTGCATGTCGGATCATGTAGATCCATATGGAATACATTACAGACTTCCCTTCAGGTCTTGATACTGCATCCTAGACATCATTCTTCTTGAACTGGTACTCTCCTTCCCTTTATTTGTGGCTACTTCTTCATAGCTGGAATGCTCTGTATGAATGATGTCGCTCAACAGTGTCGCATAACTGCACTGTGTCTAAGATTTATTCTTTCTTTGAAAGTATCGTCATATTATTCTTCACCTTGGATTCTTTCTTGAACTGTTGTCACTTATTCTTCGCAATAAGTCGGATCCTTCTTTTCTTTTAGGCGATTGTACGCTAACGTTTCTACAAGTCAAATGCACTAGTTGTATGATTAGTAACATTTCATAATGCATATTCATAATGGTAAATTCTTATGCATAAAGATATAATCATGCAACTATTTTAGCCAATACAACATTCATCCATATCTCACGGAAACTTTCTAGATGCCTTCCATCTCTACCAAGACATCATTGAGATTGTGCACTAATCCAATATGTCGGCAAATAGGTTTCATTCTAGATAAGTAGCAATGGATATTTGTATAGCACCATGAGCTATATACCCATCACATGCATATTAGTAGTATATTGTCATTAATGCAAACAGTCTATCATGCATAACACATCAACTGAATATAAACAAATGCATATCAAAACAATATCATGAAATGACAATTGAATACTTATCTTTATTTGTTTTGTGGGTAGACTCCTTCTTTCTGTTTCACCATCTTCTTCATTCATAACAGCATCATTTCTTATCCAAATGCTTAAGATGTATAAGAGTTTCTTGAAGAATTAAGTTCTTCATATTCCTCATCTCTTGAGGTATCTTCTTTGAATCATGAAATCTTGATCTTCATTTCCTCCCGTCTTCTTTTCTCTTATTATGAGTCGAGCTTCTTCTTGTGTGTGGTCTTCCCAGAATCTGCTGAAAATAATCACTTCCGTATGGAACACATTCCTTGAATGAATGAATCCCATGATCCTAGGAGGTTACTCAAAGTGGTTATCACAACGTCTTCATTCTCTAGTTCTTCATCCACTACTTCAATTTGTTCTTTGATTTGAGAGACCCTTGTAAAGTATGGTTGTATGGTCTCTGCATTCTAGATATTCACATTCTTCAACTGGTTTCTCGAAGTAATATTTTGATTTATGTTCTTCCCTTCAAATAGGTTGGTCAAGGAATAAAAACATCTATTTAGGTGTCTTTAGGAAAGACACTTGTGGTATAAGCTGATCCTTAATTGAATAAACAATGGTTTTCTTAGCCTTGATCAAGTTCTTCTTGTGTAAGGCTTTTAGCCTCATCTCCCTCTGGAACTGGAACCTTTCCACTTATGTAGGCGTCCAATTTCATTTTCTTCAAGAACCAGTGAGATCCAATACTTCCATGGTTGGAAGTTGACAGTTTCACCAATATTGTCATCAAGCTAGTTTGATTAGCCATTTTGAAATGAGAACCTCAAATGTAAATAGAAAAAGATTAGATCTTACCAATTTGAGGTGTATGTCCTTGTTCTAGAGCTACCTGATCTAGGGTTTGTTAGAGAAACCCTAATTTTCAAAACTTGGAATCTTTAAGATCTGATTGGATATAAAGATAGAACTCTTCAAGGCGATCTATCCAATGTACTCCTTTTCTAAAAACGGTGGAGGGAAGCTCTCGGAACATGAAGCCCTAGTTTACCGATTTCTTCTGCATAAATGCCTGATACTATTTCTGCAGTATGTACGAAAGCGATGCTCCTCTGTGTCTAAAATTTTGTAGTATAGTAACCTCATTTGGTTTCTTTCCAACACCATAGGTTTTACCAGAATTGGTTTCACCAATTGGGACTTATGAGAGTTCTCCCAAGGTGACTTATTTCAGGACTCTTCATCATAGCGAACTTGTACGAACTGTCACGTGTCCCTATTTCATCATCACGCTCTGAAATTTTTACCATAGAAATTAAAGTCCATGCCCTATATGTAACATCTTGATAAATTTATTTTGGATATTTGTAGCTTGAGATATAGCAATTCTCCCTATCTGTCCTATTTAGGGATGAATCTTGGAAGAGGCTAGAACCATGATTTGGAGGAAACATATCTCCAAGAATATAGCGAATATGAGGCTAAAATATTTACACAGGATACATTAGGATTTTTTCTTTGGCTTGTGAAAATTTCCTCCCCTGATACTTCTTCAATCCTGAGATATAGCAAATGTACCAAAACTACCTGTTTTAGTATTTTAAGGTTTTTCAGGCTCGAGGTCAAACTAGGGTTTGACTTTCCTAGAGTTTTACACAACCAAAAATATCGACCTTGGTATATAAAATTCGATTTTGATGACGAGAGAAATACTATTAGGGTCACTCAAAAATTCCTCTTCTATAAAAAGCCCTAATTTTTTGCAGCAAAAACTGAAAATGCCCGGAATCAAATTCTGCTTTCGATAGAAAGATGCGCCCTTCAATGGAGAGTTAGCCTAGCCTCCTTTTGCTGATGGATTGTGGTGAGAGACCCAAAAAGTAAGAATCCCTATCTTTTGTAACTGCACAGTCTCTTATTCTCAGGTTAGCTTTGATAGCATGTTATATTTTTATCATTTAAGCAATAATCACAAGAGACACAAAGAATTTTTCTCGGGGGAACCATAAAGTAGAAAAACCTGCAACTTGCTCAGAGATAGAATGAGCACCAATGGCAGTAGTGAAACCCAAATACAACAAATATGATCTCCAATAGTTGTTCTCTCTCTCTCACTTGAGAGAGCTTCTCCTCTCTCACTCATGCACCCCAGTTGAGTGAGTGTGTGTCATGTAGAAATGAGGAGAGCCTCACTTCTATTTATATTCTTTCATTCAATTTATTTACACTCCAACATGTCATCCTCACTTAACAATTACTTACTAGGGTGGACTTCTCTAGGAGATTCTAATAACCCTAGTGCCCCACAACTGTGGGGACTTTACCCTCTGATGAGAAAGGAGGGTTAACTTTAACTCAATTGTGGGGACTATTTCCCCGACTCACAACGGAGGGTTAACCTCAATGAATTTACATGACTTGTTAACATTATTGAATCTCCTGATAGGAAAATTGGGGTATTAAATGACTCAATTATATTAGAGATACTTCCCAATAGAAACATCGGGGCACAATACATAATATATACAAGTGAATACATTCCGAAGTGACAAATACATCAACAATCAATTGTACAATCTCCCTCAGGAATTGATGAGCTCCAGATCTCCATCTCCCTCTTATCCTGTATTTTTGTATGAACAGTTAACTTTGTTTAAATTAAAAGCATTAAAGGAAGGGAGACCTTATGAATTGGCATCCTCTACCCAATTTTTGGAGACGTTTATGGAAAGCAGCTTCACTGAGCAGAACCTACTATGCGAACTTTATTTACATAAAATGGCTTGACCTATGCACCTTCATTCAAACCCTTTTGGTTACTTAGGATATGTCTAGCTGAGGTATTTTTATTCTTTTGTCAACAATCATGTGTAGTGCGATAGTTCCTTCCAGACAATTTCCCAGAATGAGGCTAACTCTAATTTTTGGATTCGAAGTGAACCTCAATATCCTCTCCTTGTTTTTACTCTTTAGGAACATAGGCTTAATTCTTCCATCAAGACTCAATATCTGGTTGAACTTCAAGAACAAGTCATCTCCACTTGTGTTCACCAGATTTCCAGACATCAACATTTGGATTTGGAAGGCAGTAAGCATAGATGGCAGGCTTCTCCTTCATCATTGAAGAAAAGTGACCCTTATTGCTTTAAAAAAATTTAAACAGGCTCTCCCTAGGGTTGAGGGATATGTTGACTGTATGAAAAAGTGTCGGGTTAACTGGTTTGGACTTAAATTCTTGTTGTTTCGTTGGCTTCATAGGAGGATATCATGTGAGTTCCTTGACAATAATACCATGAGATAGGTGTATGTTTCTTGATCAACAACCAATATAGGAATCTGTTGTATCCAGCCATGGTCGAACATGAATTAAGGGATAGCCACCCAAGTTTAATTTTTTGTGCAGAACCATAAGGTCCATCGGGTATTCCCATTAATCCACTAAAATGAAAACATATTCTATAACACCTCCTGGTCTTACGAGAGATCGCTCAACAAACTGTAAAAAAATAGTATTTTGTCGAATATCAGTGAGGCCTAGCCTCTCCATTGTGTGTTTAGTCATGATATTAGTGGATGCTCCTAAATATATGAGTGTGTTGGAAAGAGAAATTACATTAATTTGTACCTTGAAAATGTGACTTCCAGAGTCATAATACTTAGCAGCAAGGGTGTTCCCCATCACCAATTCTACCAAGTCTCCTATCACACAGACTGTTGGGGGATCCTTCCTCTTTCATCATGGTTTCTTCAAACATAACTCTCTAACAGATTTGGAATAAATGGGAATGTCTCTAATAGCTTGGATTAGTGGAAGATTCACACTGACATTTCAAAATTATCCTAGGAGATCAAATTCGGACTGCGGCATTAGTTTGTCAACAATTAAGCATTGAGGGTGTTATCATCAGATCTGCTCCAGCAAAATTTTAGTTTTTGGCAGCATCCAAATGTCAAAGTGACCACTCAGAAAAGGAAAAAGAATAGTTCCTTAGTCGTGTTGTTGGTGATCCCCTTATAAAAGGTGTTGAGCAAGGTCCTTAGTAGAAGCATAGAACATGGTTATGGCATCGACAACTGAGGGCAATGGGTCTTTGAAGAAAAATATTTCTACTGTTCCAAGTATGGTTCATCCTACAGCTGAAGAAGTTTTAGAGGTGGTAGTTAACATTAAATATCATGCCCAGTACTCTCCTCATTTTATGCCTTTTAAGTTTGACCGTGGAAAAGCATTTTATGCCACCGCCGAGAGTGTCCAATACTTCCTAATTCAGCAGTGGAATGAAACCTATGCACATTTTCACAGAAAGGACCCAAAGCAAACATATTATCTTTCAATGGAATATCTTCAAGGACGTGCATTAACAAATGAAATTGGAAACCTTGGCATCAAAGATGCATATGCTGTTGCTCTCAACAAATTGGGTCATGATCTTGAGAATATAGTAGAGCAGGAGCTAGATGCAGCATTAGGTAATGGAGGTTTGTGTAGGCTTGCATCTTGCTTTCTTGATTCTATGGTGACCTTGAATCTGCCAGCATGGGGTTATGGATTACGCTACAGATATGGTTTATTTAAGCAACGCATCACAAAGGAGGGTCAACAAGAATCAACAGAAGATTGGCTTGAGAAATTCTGTCCATGGGAGATTGTTAGACACGATGTCATCTATCCTATCAGATTCTATGGAAGGGTGGAGATTTCTTCCATAGGCCTGCATTCAAATGAAAATCATGAAGAAGGGGCCGAGAATGATAATAGTTACACGGGAAAGATTTATGGAGTGACTTCTACAGCAAAGAATGCTATTGCATCCAATCTTGGATATGGTATTGAAAATCATGAACTTGTGGATGGGGCGCCCATTAAGCCGAATAGAATGGTACCATATGAAGAAGGTAAAAGTTACACAGAGAAGATCTTTGACACAACTTCTGCAGCAAAGAATGATCCAGCCAAGGAAGCTGCCAACTTCACCGCTCAGGTTATTATTATGAATCATCCAGGACAGATTGGAAATGGTTATGCCCCTGTATTGGATTGCCACACTTCCCACATTGCGGTCAATTTTTCTGAGATGATGACCAAGGTTGATAGGCGTTCTGGCAAGGAGCTGGAGAAGGAACCCAAGTTCCTTAAGAACGGAGATGCTGGGTTTTTCAAGATGATTCCAACCAAACCAATGGTTGTGGAAACCTTTGCCGAGTATCCTCCATTGGGTCGTTTTGCAGTGAGGGACAAGAGTCAGACAGTCACTGTTGGAGTCATTAAAGCTGTTAAAAAGAAGGACCCTACTGGTGCAAAGGTCACCAAGGCAGCTGCTAAGAAGAAATGAATATTGAATACAAGTGGTTGGGAATGGAGGAGTTTGTACTGCATTACACGTGCTTGCATCTTTCTCTATTTTCCTGATGGTATGTTAGTAGAGTTAGTTTATCAAATGCAGAATTGGGTGCTTGATCGGCAGTGGTAGAGTTTACATTATTTTCCATTGGAGTGTGAGGGAGATATTCTTAAAGACCCATCTAATGAACCAAATAAAAACATGTATGTGATCACTATGGATCCAGAGGAAGCACCGGAAGAACCAAAATATGTGGAGATAGGCATTCCTTCTGGAATACCAATTTCAATTTAAAGATACTATTGCTTTAAAATATGCAGAGTTGGTTTATGCAAGAGATAGTTTGATCCATTTAGACAATCCATGGATGCATTTATGGAAAAGATCACAGAGACAACCACAGGATCTATAACATTGACACTTTACAAAGGTTCTTTGTCTCTTGTGAGTAGAACAATGCCATACAACTTATATCGCCAAGATATTTCTTCTTTTGAGGAGGGTAGTGGAATTTACAATCAAATGGATGCTGCTAGTTTTATTCGTTTATATGGGCCTCCAATCAGAGTTCGAGCTATGCTACAAAATCAACTATGATGCCATTGGGATTTAGAGCAAATGTTATAATGCCATTTTAGAGGCTCCATTTAAGTGTTAAGAGTTATAGTTTGCTTGTGAAAGCAATTCTGTTTGTTGACAGATGTCTCTTTTAGTTTACACTTGTATTAAAAAACTGTTTAAAAGAGATTGACCTTTCTATTTTTGAAAGAGCTTGATCCATAGGAATAGGATCTTATAGCTATCTTAGAAACATATATTTTGTATATAAGGAGAGTCTCTAGATGAGAGAAAGGGGTTGGCATTTTTGGAGTTATGAAGATCCTGTTTTGATCACTCTTTGTATGACATAAAATACTCGACTTCTTCAATACAGGTTCTACCTTGAATGAGTATGATTATGATTTGTATGTGTGTGTTATGAATTGTGTTTCTTGTAATTTATCATGTATATGGTCCATTGAATTCCATTGCAGTGATTCTTATGTTGAAATAAAATTATCCTTTATACTTTTAAAAAAACAGAGGCAGTTTCATTTCATGACTTCATGATTTTAGTTACTGGGATATTGGATCTTGTATCTTGTTTTATGTTATACAGTTCCTGTATGATGTTGTGATTCTCTTATAGCTCTCATGACATACTAGCTTATTTCTTTGATAATTGTGTGATTTCCCAATAGCTTTGATTTCATACCAGCTTGGTTTTCATTTTGAATTCATTGATTTATATTTCTGAAAAAGATTTCCTTAAGCTTGAACCCCTGTAGTCTAGGTTCAACTTTAGGGATAACATCTTCTGGTACCATTTCCGGGGACGGAGGAGTGAAGATATCTTCCCCAGGAAAGAATGACAAAGATCAGATCCAGCTCTTGATGGTGGACAGGAGCAGGGCATTAGTTTGACTACAGATTGATTCACCGGGCGACTCCATGTTTGAAGAATCTAGAGGCAATTTTACAAGATGTCAGAGCGTTTTGAAACCATGTTGGCACAAAGATTTTCTCTGCTCAATTTCTCAAGTGTTCCTGGATTTCCAAATACAGTACCTATCATTGATGAAAGGGGAGATTTTCTTCCGTGATTCCGAGAAAAGGAGGAGGACAATCCGGCACATCATGTAATTAAATTTCATCAATACATGGATCAACTGAGTATACATCATGAAGATGTATTGATGAAAATGTTTATCTATTCATTAGATGTTTGTGCGAGACAATGGTACAGAACTCTTCCTCCTTCCAGTATTTCCTCTTTGAAATATTTTCATGATGCCTTTTATTCATATTGTAAGAGGATTTACCCAGCTGAGTGTCTTTTTTAGCATTGTTGTAGGGGATATGCATTATATATCCAAGGTTTGGAAGTAGATTCTTCCAGTAGTAAAGATGAAGCTGGTGGTTATGCTATGAAGAAGGAAAAAGATCCATTATCTTCCTCTAATTCTGTTTTACATCAAGAAATTTTTCAAAATTCTGATATTAAAGTTGATGATAGCATCATAGAACAGAAATATTCATCTTTAGAAATCGATCAGAATGCTCCATTTTATGATGAAGACACTGAAGTTCTAGATCAGCATCAACTGATTCGCTCTGAAGATATGCCAATCTGTGATGAGTATTCAAATGAAAAGGAGCATATCCCTACATCACTTTTTGTTGATTTGAGGAGAAACCAACAGGTGTATGACAACTATGAATCAAATTTTGATGAGGAACAACATTGTGTGGAAATCAACCATCCTAAATCCATAGAAGACATTGAGCAGCCATATTTGCAATTCAATTTGCAAGTAGCTGAAAGTGGCAGCCATTATGAGGAAGAGGATATACAGAGATATTTTGATCTTCAGCAAGAGGTATTTCCTTATAGCTTCATTGATCCATTTGTTGATTATATGGAGTCTTTGAGCAGCTCAAATGTCAGATTGTTTTTATCAATTGAAGGTTGTCTTTTCCCTTCTTTTAAAATGAATTTTGATATTCCATGGGCTCCTTTATGCATCATCTCCTTTATGGCTTCATTGGAAGCATGAATTTACCTAATCAAAAGAAAGCAGATGATTATAATGGGAGCTGTAAATAAATAAGCTTAATGCTTCAAGCATTTCCTTAAGTTTGTACAGTGTGATCAGATTGTTGTGAGAGGATTATTTCAATTTGTAGAGTAGTTTAAAGATTCAGTCAGTAGTTTGTTTTCAAGATTTTTAAGTAGCCGAGATTTATGATGAATACTCCAGCCCAATGAAATGGAAAGGCACTTGGTCTACTTGTTCTTGGCAGCTCACAGGGAGCATGCCATCCCCAGACAAAGCCAGATGTTATCATCAGATCTGCTCGAGCAAAATTTCAATTTCTGGCAGCATCCAAATGTCAAAGTGACCACTCAGAAAAGGCAAAAGCACAGTTCCTTATTTGTGTTGTTGGTGATCCCCTTAGAAAAGGTGTTGAGCAAGGTCCTCAGTAGAAGCATAGAATAGGGTTATGGCATCGACAACTGAGGGCAACGGGTCTTTGAAGGAAAATATTTCTGTTGTTCCAAGTATGGTTCATCCTATAGCTGAAGAAGTTTCATAGGTGGCAGTTAACATTAAATATCATGCACAGTACTCTCCTCATTTTCTGCCTTTTAAGTTTGACCCTGAAAAAGCATTTTATGCCACCGCCGAGAGTGTCCAATACTTCCTAATTCAGCGGTGGAACAAAACCTATGCACATTTTCACAAAAATGACCCAAAGCAAACATATTATCTTTCAATGGAATGTCTTCAAGGATGTGCATTATAAAATGCAATTGGAAACCTTGGCATCAAAGATGCATATGCTGCTGCTCTCAACAAGTTGGGTCATGATCTTGAGAATATAATTGAGCAGGAGCCAAATGCAACATTAAATAATGGAGGTTTGGGTAGGCTTGCATCTTGCTTTCTTGATTCTATGGCGACCTTGAATCTGCCAGCATGTGGTTATGGATTACGCTACAGATATGGTTTATTTAAGCAACGTATCACAAAGGAGTGTCAACAAGAATCAACAGAAGATTGGCTTGAGAAATTTAGTCCATGGGAGATTGTTAGAAATGATGTCATCTATCCTATCAGATTCTATGGAAGGGTGGAGATTTCTGCCACAGGCCCGCATTCAAATGAAAATCATTAAGAAGGGGCCGAGAATGATAATAGTTACACGGGAAAGATTTATGGAGTGACTTCTATAGCAAAGAATGCTATTGCATCCAAGCTTGGATATGGTACTGAAAATCATGAACCTATGGATGGGGTGCCCATTAAGCTGAATAGAACGATACCATATGAAGAAGGTAAAAGTTACACAGAGAAGATCTTTGACACAGCTTCTGCAGCAAAGAATGATCCAGCCAAGGAAGCTGCCAACTTCACCGCTCAGGTTATTATTATGAATCACCCAGGACAGATTGGAAATGGTTATGCCCCTGTATTGGATTGCCACACTTGCCACATTGCGGTTAAGTTTTCTGAGATCATGACCAAGGTTGACAGGCATTTTGGCAAGGAGCTGGAGAAGGAACCCAAGTTCCTTAAGAACGGAGATGTTGGGTTTGTCAAGATGATTCCAACCAAACCAATGGTTGTGGAAACCTTTGCCGAGTATCCTCCATTGGGTCATTTTGTTGAGAGGGACATGAGTCAGACGGTTGTTGTTGGAGTTGTTAAAGCTGTTAAAAAGAAGGACCCTACTGGTGCAAAGGTCACCAAGGCAGCTACTAAGAAGAAATGAATATTGAATACAAGTGATTGGGAATGGAGGAGTTTGTACCACATTATGCATGCTTGCATCTTTCTCTATTTTCTCGGATGGTATGTTAGTAGAGTTAGTTTATCAAATGCAGAATTGGGTGCTTGATCGGCGGTGGCAGAGTTTACATTATTTTCCATTGGAGTGTGGGTGAGATATTCTTAAAGACCCAGCTAATGAACCAAAGAAAAACATGTATGTGATGACTGTGGATCTAGAGGAAGTACCAGAAGAACCAAAATATGTGGAGATAGGCATTCCTTCTGGAATACCAATTTCAATTTAAAGATACTATTGCTTTAGAATATATAGAGTTGGTTTATGCAGGAGATAGTTTGATCCATTAAGACAATCCATGGATGCGTTTATGGAAAAGATCATAGAGACAACCATGGGATCTGTAACATTGAAACTTTACAAAGGTTCTTTGTCTGTTGTGAGCAGAACAAGTCCATACAGCTTATATCGCCAAGATATTTCTTCTTTTGAGGAGGGTAGTGGAATTTACAATCAAATGGATGCTGCTAGTTTTATTCGTCTATATGGGCCTCCAATCAGAGTTCGAGCTATGCTACAAAATCAACTATGATGCCATTGGGATTTAGAGAAAATGTTATAATGCCATTTTAGAGGCTCCATTTAAATGTTTAGAGTTATAGTTTGCTTCTGAAAGTAATTATGTTTGTTGACAGATGTCTCTTTTAGTTTACACTTGTATTAAAAAATTGTTTAAAAGGGATTGACCTTTCTATTTTTGAAAGAGCTTGATCCATAGGAATAGGATCTTATAGCTATCTTAGAAACAGATATTTTGTATATAAGGAGAGTCTCTAGATGAGAGAAAGGGGTTGGCATTTTTGGAGTTATGAAGATCTTGTTTTGATCACTCTCTATATGACATAAAATACTCTACATCTTCAATACATGTTCTACCTTGAATGAGTATGATTATGATTTGTCTGTGTGTGTTATGAATTTTTTTTCTTGTAATTTATCATTTATATGGTCCATTGAATTCCATTGCAGTGATTCTTATGTTGAAATACAATTATCCTTTATACTTTTAAAAAAACAGAGGCAGTTTCATTTCATGACTTCATGATCGTAGTTACTGGGATATTGGATCTTGTATCTTGTTTTATGTTATATAGTTCCTGTATGATTTTGTAATTCTCTTATAGCTCTCATGACATACCACCCTATTTCTTTGATAATTGTGTGATTTTCCAATAGCTTTGATTTCATACCAGCTTGGTTTTCATTTTGACTTCATTGATTTATATTTCCGAAAAAGATTTCCTTAAGCTTGAACCCCTGTAGTCTAGGTTCAACTTTAGGGATAATAGAGGGTATGATGGAGTTCATTTTTTATCTATTTCTTGTGGTTTCCTAGGTGGGATGGGTGGGTTATTATCTCCATATTGAAAAAGTAATATCTTTGGTGCTTCTTCATACTGAATTGGTGAGGTATCTAGTGTCTCTTCATTTTCTTCCTCTGTAATTTAGGGAGAGGTAGTTTTATTGATATTTCTTTCAGAGCGTAATTGGATGTCATGGAAGTCTACCTTGGAAATGGAATAGGATGGATAATTAGATAAATCAGAAGCCATTACAGGTTTTCTAGCCGTATTATTAGGGTTAGGAGTGGTTTGTGTATGAAGAAGTGGTGTAGGAGTTGGATTGTTCAATGGCAGTGTTAAATGAGGTTGTGGATGAGGTTGCATTAATGGTTGTATTGGTGAAAATTAGAATTGGGGGTTTTACATTTGAGGAGTTTGTGATTGGATTTTTTGTTGATTCCAAAATCCTATATTTATCTAGTTTAGTTTCTAGGATTTTTTTTCTGAGTATGGAGGTTCCCAGGTTTGTTGTGGCATTGGTTGATGCCAAGGTTAGGAGTTTTTTGGGACTTGTGGACCTTGTGAGACTTTTGGTTGGTGTATTTGAGCATTATTCCAATAAGGATTAAATTATTGCATAGTATCTAGCATTGTACGTCAAGGTCGAGGTCGCCATGCATTAGAGGAAATTTCAACTCAAAATGGCCCTTTTAACTCTAATTCAAATTCAATGTCATCATGTGTTATACAATGAAATTTCTTTAAATTTGAGATACTGTATAGGTCTTAAACACTTTTTTAATATAAATTTGGGGATAGGTATCATAAAAAAACTACTTTTTAGTTTGTATTTTTAGCATATCTCCCTGTGTTTTTACTCAAATTTCAATCGAGAGATCTTGTTGGATGCAAAATTAAATTATACATACAATGAGTACCCACTCGACATACTTTTGACGGACCCCGCTACCCCAAAAATAAGAAATACTTGAAAAAATGTGATGATGACATCATCATCACCTTTTTTCAGGTATTTCTTGTTTTTGGGGTAGCGGGGTCCGTCAAAAGTATGCCGAGTGGGTACTCGTTGGAGGCGAAATTTAATTCCATATCCGATGAGCTCTCTCGATCGAAATTTTAGAAAAAAACATGGGGAGATATGTCGAAAATACAAACAAAAAAGTAGTTTTTTTTCTTTTCTTCCTCCAAAATTAAAGTCATCATGAGCACCGACACTTAGAGCACAAAATTTGACATTCCTTGAAAGAAACATTGACAACTCGTCCTTTACGGTTAATTCTACCATCAATACTACAATCAATACCACCAACTACTACACCTTCTCATGCCCCAAAAAGTTCTGATATAAATACCACATTGGAAGAGACTTGGATTTCATTATGTGATGAACTTGAACACCAGAGCACATATTACCACCTTTTAAACCAGAACCTCTGACTGACAAAATGGCACCGAAGAACTTGAATGCAACTACCAGGTCCACAAAAAACAGACTTAAATAGTTGGAAAGATCCAACACACCATTATAAAGTCTATTGCACAACATTCGCAGTGCCAAATTATTCGGACAACAATCTAAGAGGGTTTGGAAGGAATTCAAAGAAGGGGGATCAGAAACAGGTGGTCGATGGAGAGAGGAAGCTCAAAAATTAAATGCTAGCACAATCCTTACCTATATGAATGCATTGTTAAGGGATAGTTTTTTAGGGACAAAAGAAATTATTGTGTAATCCATCATCATTTGTTACCATAATGGGAAGTTATACATTAACACACCCATTGAATTCAATGGGAGAACCTGTACCTATTCGATTAAATCCGTCCCTAGTAAAAAAACTTACCGGTACACCATCAGGAGAAAATTCAAGAGGACTAACAGTTAACCAAATCATCTATGGTAGACAAAATATAACTACAAAAATCATCTCAATGGATCTCACAAGTAGGAGAAGAGGTTTTGAACTCAAACTCGACATGCTAGACGTGGTCCAAAATGTGGAGACAATAGGGAAATTATATCATTGGCCTGATCAACTAACCAATAATATTAAGAATATCTATGTAAAATTCTAAGAGGAGGGAACCCAAATACAATTTCCTTCATTGATAATATGGATATCCATCTACCATCTTTGACCAGTCGAAGATAAGGAATTCACTATACAAAAATGATCAGCCATGTGGAATTTCAAATCATTCACTTTGAATGGTTGTCGAGTGTGAGAAATGACAACAAAAAACTAGTTACATACATGGTTTCAAGACTTAAAAATCAAAACAAATAGATGTCGGGTACACCAAAATATCCGAAGAAGTCTACCAGTGATAGCACACATCGAACTTGAGTTGGACTACATGTCAATCTGGAACTTACAAGGCGCTGGGGGAATAGCAAGAGAACTCAAATTCTACCCTTCATTTAAGGAGATATTCAATGAAATTAGTTGGAAGTCCAACACCAGATTGGATATACCCCCCATAACAAGAAGTGTCGATTAACCAATGGTCGAACCCTTAACCGATGCAGAAACATAATCACTCTCAATCGTGACAACATTTGTGACATAAACCCGCCAAGGATTGCATTAAAAACATCCTCCCCCCCCCCCCCCCCCCCCCCACAACAACCATAAGAGAAAGCAGATCATACTGATGAAATTACCCAATATAATACTCCTCTTCCAAAATATACCCTCACTAAGAAGAATGTATGTCAAGTGGCCAAAAAATTGTTTAAAGACCGAAAAAATAGCAAGATTACAATAAAAGGAAAGGGGAAGCTTAAGCTCATTCTGAAGGATCAAACTAAAGATGAAAATGTGTAATTATTTGATAATGTAGCTCAGATCTTAGAGAATGCATCTAAGAACAAAATTCTAGTCAACGAACAATTAGCCAGGTTTATCACAAAGGAGAAGCAGCGACTAGATCGACCGTACACAACCCAAAATAAAGTCAGGTTTTCTACGACACCATCTTTCGAACTCACCCATACCCCAACACCTCCATTACTAACCCCAGTTATCGAAGAAGAATTCCTACTGACTTCGACAACCACCACATCCCTATTCTTAATTCTTCCATATTTGCATAAATTACCAGCACCACTCAGAGATCTCATTCAAAAAGATAAAAAACTCTAAGAACTTATCATAAAAATACCATCTCTCCTCCCTGACTGGTAAAAATTGACAGCAAAAAGAACTTTCTTAGTTGTGGAATCACCGTAGTCCACCTTAACCATACCCAAAATGGCCAGGCTTCCACATTCATCCATTTCCATAAGCACAAGTTTTTAGATACACTAAAACTATCCTACAAAGAAATCCTAACTCAACCAACAACATTGTGGTAGAGAAGACTTCTTTGTTTACCCCTCAACCTGTCGACCAACTGACCTCACCACAACACCCTCCACTTATTGAACCGTACATCACTGACCCCATTTTTTAACCCAGCAATACTATATTGCCACCAATTTTGACCAACCATTACAACAAAAGGAAATAATATTACTAGTTGATCCCAACTTACATTCTTCACCTATTTCACCCCTTCCATTATCATCACCTATCACCATAGTTATTGCCACCAATATCGTGAATTCCATAGTCCTGTTATTAACCCCAGTGACCAAGCAAAACTAGAAAGCAGCATTAGAAATCCTACCAGAAAAACTAAAAAGAAATCGCAGACAGAGTAAAGAACAAGAACAACGAAAAAGGAAAGAGAGAAAATAAAAGAAAAAATAGGAGAAATAACAATAATGAAAACAACATTAGCTACAACAGTCATAGCAGCAAACACCCCTTTTAGTTCATCTCGATCATATTGGTCCAACAGTTACATTTAATACACAAAAATCCAAAGAAGAAGAATTGGATCTATTGATAGATGAAATTAGTAGGGAATATAAACACAGAAGAGTGAGGACCAAAGAACAAATAAAAAATCTAAAAGCATAGGAGAACGAATATTTAGCCAAGTGTGAGATATTGGCACAACAATTTATTACAATTCTAGCAAGTGCCGAATCTGACAAGGCCCTCAACAAAGAATATCTCATTTTTGAAAATGTTGTGTTGACAATTCTAGGAGCTGTTGAAATAAAGGAGACAAGAACGGGCTGAGGAAACCACTGCTTTACTTAGAAAACAATTTACATCATTTATCGAAGACTACAAGTTGTTAATACAATACATTGTCGAATTTGTTGTCACCAAATATGTCTTGAATAATTGGTACACCTACTATGTTCAGGTGTTTGAAGAAATGCAAAAAACCCGTGAACTAATCAGTTCACTACATAACCATCGACCAGGCACCAGTGAAGCAATGGTGTAGACCATTGATGTCCAACTCATTTTGGAAAGGAGTAAACTTGAAATACTGGAAAGATAAGAACATCAGTGGATCAACCAGGCCCGATATAATCTATCCAATATCGATAAAGTCAGGACACAACTGCAACAACTGATTTCTGTTACCAAGGAAAAAATGCAACTCCTGGGGACCAACAAGATTAATAGTCTATACTTAGATACACATAAAAAGATGGATGAATTGTTGAGTCTCACTACTCTTACCATAGACATAAAAAATTCCGTCTGTGCTTTGGAAAAATTCCAACATTTATCAGTATCTGCTGAGGCTATTGTAGAATCATGTGTTCAACAACAACCATCAACCAGTCATAACAACCAATTATAGCGATGAAAAATACATGATCGTAGATACTCAGACAAAAATATTTTCATCTCTCCATTTCTTTAGGATGAAGAAATATTTTGAGGTGGGGGAGATGTTGGAGGAGCCTAGTTTGGCTAGCCGACTAGGTCCTTCAGTTGATTAATTGTAAACAAGTAGATTATGTCGACCTCATAGGTCATATCAGTTAGTTGAACTGCTAAGTAGTTATGTAACTGATTGTAAATCTTGTATATAGGTTGTAGATCTGGATAAAGACTTGGTTTTTTTGGATGTGTGAACCCCCTTGTGTTCTTGAATAATTTAAGCATTGTTATTATGTCTACCATTCATTTCCTATTATTTATATAATTTTTTGTATGAATATGTAATATGTATAACTGGTAACCTTGCAATCTGATTGACTACAACAAGCTATATCCCTTTCCTCTACCCTCAATCTGGGAGTTGGTTCTCCAAGGGCATTAGTCAACATCTCACAGTTTCGATGAAACTTCATAATCAAAGCCTTAAAATAAGGTAGAGAATATTACCAATCAACATATGCACATAGGACATTTAATGTATGCAACTAGAAATTGAAATTAATACAAATTTATGACATAAATTTAAGATGAAAAAAAGTTAAATGTTTATTCTTTAGTGTAAAATTTGATCAATTTTAAAATTTAAACTATAAATAGTTTATCTTATTATTTGTCGTACACTAGTTTTACATTTTTCATTTCTTATAAATTTCATTATACCATGTGTATTTTTCTAATGATGTTTTTTTTATTTATGATATTGTTTGTGCTAGAAATTGTTCCTAGACTACAAAAGGAACAAGCCAGTACAATCTCAAAACAAAAAGAAAAATGGAATTGGATTTTTGTAAATTTTGGTTTGAAAGTTCATCAACAAGAAGGTAAATAATCAGCACACTAACACAAGAACTAAATCATGAAAAGGCATGAAGGACTGAGATTTAATCACCATAAAATATGAATATAAACCATTAACATTTTCAACATAGTATGAGTTCTGTCCACAACACATGAGCATTTGCATGAATAAAACCATTAAACAAGAAATGAAGTCATAAATTGTGTGGTCAAATAGGCCATAAACAGAAATCCACATAAAATATAAAATGGCTTATGTGTGTATATATATATATAGATAGCAGTCTCAGACTTCAACACTTACATGAGAGTCATGAGCATTAGCTTGAACATCCATCCATCTCTAAAGCCCCTTCTTGAACAAAATTTGAATCTTGTCCTCATAAACATTCCTACTTTTATTGGTTTCTAACTAAAGTAGTTCCATAGCTATCATAACTATCTTTTAGGTCACTCGAATAGTTACAAAAAATAGTTATATGTTAAAGATAACAAAAATATAATATAACAAACTGAAATACTTGACAACTGGCCACTAGATAGCATTCATAACTTCTTAGTTGCTTCTGCCAACATAGTGATCCTCTCCAGTGCATGAAACTATTTCTTGCTTCGCTCCTACTCCATTTCCATACTTCCAACTCTGTTCAATAAGATTTCATTATGTTTACTTAACTTCTGAACCTATTGGGTTAAATCTTCAGCCTGATTCTGGATTTGTCTTTTTCTCTTTAATGCTTCCTTCGAGACACCTATTAGTTCTTGATAGTGTGCATTAATGTCTTCGAGGTCTTATCTCAATTTCTTATTTTTCATTACCATCCTATCATTAGTTTCATTAATAAACTCAATCTATGACTTATGTTGCTGCAAGGTTTTCAATTTCTTATTCCATGTGCACCTATCCATGCATTATAGAATCTTGGTTTGAAAACCATGGGATATCAAGTTTCTTAAAAATCAAATCATCTTCCTATTTATCTTTCATTGCTCCTTGTACTAAAGTGTCACGTCCCCATCCCGTGGACCGACAAAAAGGACGTGACGAACACCACAAGCAACCGGGAAAATAGCCCCATGAACATAAATAGGAAAAATGCTGATATTAAAAAACTTATACAACATGCATAATAGGATGCATAACCCATCATAAAAGATTCATAAACATACCAGAGTACATAATCACTCAACAATTCAGTGGAAGCAATACACATTCCAGCATTTAACATGTTCATCATAGTTCATTTGACATCAATATAATTGCAAAGATGGGATAGTCAGAAACACTTATCTTTTGATGAAGAACTCGCCCCGCAACCAGCTACGTCACTGCAAAGTTCCACCCAACCATAGGCCAGATTGCTCATCAATCTCTCAGCAATGCTGCCACCCTCGAGCTGGGCATAATTTCTCCAAGGATAAGGGTCAATGCAGGCTTACACATAACCAAGGGGATACAATCAGCAAACCAAACACAACTGGGTTTGATAGGCCTTCAACAATCGGCCAAGCCAGCATAGTCCGAAGACCAACCACTACATACCCGCAGCAAAACAATCCCTTCACAGTCCTGTGAAGAAAGCAAAACAACCGGTGACAGTCCCAAACGAAAGGTGAGACACAGCTCAAGCCTACAAGGCAACTCAGAGTTGTTCTTGGCCCTAACATGGCCAAAAAAACTCAGCTGCAACCCAAAACTAGGGTACTCCAGCAGCCCCAAACACACAATGGATGATAGAAGCAATCCACAGTCCCAAAACAGGGAAACTCAGCCAACAGATTGGAAATCAACAGCCCACTGCACACTCAATTCCTCCAGGTAACGACTGGCAACTTACGCAGTCCCAAAACAAAGGAGAAGCCAACTCCCAACGTGGATAGAGGAGAACATAGCCCATGGATTGGCAATCCACAGTGGCCCAAAACGAATTTGGACACCATAGCCTACAAAACACAGGGAAGACAACAGTCCCAAAACGTAATCAGTGAGCATGACTCACAACATGGAAAATGGCTCCAACGGTCTGTGCGTGAGAGCAACTTGCACCAGACCCCAAAACACAGAGGAAAACATATGCACGGGCCACAAATCAGTAAGTAAACTTACACACAGTTCCTGAGTGTAGAAAGGGCTCTTGCACCCGAAAATCCTGAGTGACAGCCACGATTTCACCCGTTCCCTGCGTGAGGAAAAAACCAACGCAGAGCTCCTGTGCGTGAAGAGAGAGCAGAACGTCTCTCTGCGTGAGGATCCCAGCCTGCATGTGAGGAGAAACAGCTTCACCTATGCACGTGAATCAACAAACCATCAAGAGGAACAATGCGCAGACCACAATCATGAAGGTTGAAGACCAGGCGTGAGAGCAACAGACCAAAGTCGTGAAAATTGGAAAACGTGGGAGAGAAGACTGAAGGAAGTCATGGGTGGAGTGGGCATGTGGGCAAGGGACTGACAGTCCTGCCACCCCACTCCCAAAACAATAACTGCCCCAGCTACCCAATACAAGACAATAAAGAGGTTGGAAGAGGTTGGATGAGACAATAAAGGTGACAAATCAACAAGGTGGCAACACATGGGTTTTTCCCCCATAAACCAAGGTTTGACATCCCCCACCCGTTATCCTTTGGAACCATGCCCTTTTCATTCAACATTGCACTACCGTAGCTGGTTGTGGTTTTAGTTTTAATTGATGTGCGTATTTACATGATGCCGAATTATAATGTGCTAAATGGCACGATAAACCATCGGCAACTATCCCCATTGCCGAAACACACACACAACCAAATCGATGGTGGGGCTTTTGCCTTGAGCTCCTCACCATGATTAATTACAATATATACATCATGTAAACGGGGTCAAAACCGGGGACATTACATTCCCCTCCCCCTTGGAATGACACCGTCCTCGGTGTTCCATTTCAGATATACAATACATATACCATTGCACATCAAAATTTCAAAATTGCAGATCTGTCCCACGTTCAATCATTTATGTTGAAAATTCAATACCAAGCCCCTCGGCTTCCATAGACTTCTCCTGCTGGTTCTCAGCTTCCAGCTGATCCTGAAGTCTAGGAACTTTGCGACTATTGCCTTCATCATGTTCCCTCATTGGGCAGTCCCGGCATAAATGATGTCCTCCACATCTCCAACATCTCACTGGCTGTTTCATCTTTACCTGCTCAATTTCCTTTGAGTCTTCATGCCTAGACCGTTTCCTATCGGGCTGCTTGGACGAATGTCCCATCGCTGATCCACCTTCCTTTCCCTTTTCGATTGCTCCCAGAAGGCTTTTCACCTCCCTTTGCAAACCAATAGAGTCTTGCAAAATATGGTGGTTCATTTCACTCTGTCTCTTCTATATCTTGAGCATCTCCCCAAGATTCTCTTGGGTCTTGGCAATCATTTGAAGGAGACTTCCAGCTAAGTCCAACAACTTTTGATCTGCTGCCATATTCAACATGCACCACCTGGTTTACTTTTCTCACCTATGAAATGCACCATTGAAATTCTATCAGACCAAGCATAATGTAGACATTAAAATCAGTCAATTAATTTCTCCATTTGGCATGACAGCCCAGGTCTCATCAATGAGGCTTTCATATTTTTTTTTCATGCCTTCCCAACAGGCACATGAGCTCATTCATGTCCATTCTTGGGTAGGGAATTAACCATTCAGCATTCACAATTTACTTTAAGCAAATACACACATTTCATTTCAATCATACATGCATTAAACAATCCTTTGTTTTCACAATGCATAAATGTATATGTATATATATAATCAAAAGGCAAGAGAGAGCAATAAGAGTTTTTCCCCTCTTTGTTTTGTTCCATCCTGGAACCCACACCATCGCAGTGGCTTTTCATGCTCTCAGCCTCTTTCACTTCACCGTGAATGCTAGACTAATCCTTCTTGGTCATGACACTTAGTGTCTTTGGTCTATTCCAGACCTCTAAACCATGGAGTCTCTCCACATGGTTTGTCTCGGCTGATAGGACTCCCCCGTCTTACTAGCACCTTTTCCATTACCGCTCACTCCAAGCTTTCTAGGACAATCACATGTCCATATGCACCCCTAGGATGCTCTCATGGTCCTCGCTCCCAGTGATACCTATATCCAAAAATTGAATAAATCCACATCTTTAGTTTATTCACATCAGTTTTATCTTGTTCTAGAGATAAAACATCATAACCAAATCGTATACACATGTTTAGTCATAAGCAAAATAATCCAATACTTATCTGTATTGTGTGTTTCCTCGTTCGTCCACAGGATCCTGCTTCGCTTTGCAAGCCTTGGGATCATCTATGGACTTAGATGTTAGGTCAGCACGTCGGCTGCTCCACAACATCATTTTTTTTTTTAATGTCCAGCCAGTATATCCTTATGTCAACTAGGCTTGGAACTTTATCATGACCATTTCCAGGTCTAGGATCTACTATGGATCCCCAGGCATATAACAGCCCAACATACACTTATACCAACATACACTTATACCAACATACACTTATATCAACAATAACCCTTACTCCCCAACCCCTCACAACAACCATTTACCATTTTACCTTTTACCTTTAGCCTGTCAACACAAGCAACACAAGCAATACAGGCAAACTCATCAGCATTATTGCTTTAAAACTGTAATCACATTTCTCATCATTCACTATCAAGTATTGAGACACCAGGAGTGCGTCCACTCCCTAGAGTGTAATCAACATTGAAAACCCTTTCATGATCTAACATCGGAAAAGTGTGCACCCATTCCCGGTGTGTTCCATGCAGGCCCTTTGCATACTCAAGCAATCGGTCATCATGGAAATAAATCAAAGCATGTTCTGCATATGGAATTTCAACAATTAAGCATGCATATTATTAGCAAGGGTAACAGAACACTTATCCATTTGTCGTCGCAGTATGCCTTTGTTAAGGAGGAATGGAGGCTCCTTCCCTGAGTTAACAGTCCCTCAGTTAGCCATCCCAACTCCTTTTTACATTTCACATTCACACATGTCTTACCGACATAACCCATACCATCTCACTCATGTTATTACCAAACGTGCAGTGCAGATGAGACATTTTCAAAATGTCCAATGGCTTTTCACTTGAAACCCATTTCCAAGATAAGGGAAAACCTTCCCATGAAGTTTGGCTTCTGCAGGACATCACACATGGTCTTCCTGTAGTGTGTACCCCTGACACGTTCATAAAATAGCCAAACAGTCAATCATTACCTGATACTACAATCCAAATTGATCGTTCCATAACCAAGCAATGACATTAGAAATCAAATTCATTAGGAATTCACAATTCTATCTACTACAGAAATTGACTTGTTCAATTGTGGGTTTTTTTTTTGTAAGCAGCACTACTATGCCCATTACAATTTTATGCTTACTATCATAACATGAATACCCACTTACCATGCGTACCTCCTGACACAATCTTACACAAGCCAACAATGATTAGTAGTCGTCAGCAATTCCTTTAAATTCGAAATTCACAATTCAAATTTGACAATCCAACTATTATGCACATCAACTATTTTCACAACCATGAGACTCATCTCATAAAGTTGGGCTCTTTTTACATGGTATATTCTGGCATTGGTCAGGGTCTTACCTCTCACTTCCATGCTCAAAATAATCTACCTGAAACATAAGCTTCAAACATCCAAACACAAGCTTATGCAAGCCAGTAGTGACTAGTAGTTGTCAGCAATTTATTAAATTTGAAATTCACAATTCAAATTTAACAAGCTCTTTCACATGGTAGATTCTGGCATTGGTCAGGGTATTACCTCTCAATGCCATGCTCGAAATAATCTACCTGAAACATGAGTTTCAACCAACCAAACACAATCTTGTGCAAGCCAATAGTGACTAGTGGTTGTCATCAATTTCTTAAATTTGATATTCACAATTCAAATTTAATAAGATTTTTCACATGGTAGATTCTGGCATTGGTCAAGGTCTTACCTCTCAATGCCATGTTCGAATTAATCTACCTGAAACATGAGTTTCAATCAACCAAACACTTGGTAAGTCTGGATGCATATAACCTTTCCATTGCTACAACCATCACCGAAGTATTTTCAGAATTTATAAAATTCAAATACTTCTAACTGTTAGTCACATCAATATATACCAAAACTCATTTACTTCCCACAATCATTATTATGCTAACATTGCAAGGTACAGTCATATCATTCATGCAACTAAATGAAGTGGTTAGATACTCCTTACTTCACAAGCGTATCATTTATACCACCTTGCTCTTCCATAGAGCATTTCTTAATTATCAGTTCCACCTTGAAGTGGTTAGGAATAGTTCCAGAATTATCATTAATTCATCATTTCAGCTATTAGTTATTCACAAGATCACATGCATTCATCTCACTGTATTCCAACATACCATGGGCTAACCATGACTACCTCATATAGGATGCATTACTATAATCAATATCATCAACATATATAAGCATGACACCCTTCCATATTCAAATTTCCACATGGTAGGAGGTCTCTTACCTTTACCATTCCATGGAATTTGTCATAAGCAACTCTTACCTGCATGGGTCATACTTACACCCTTGACATGACCAATTTGGTTGGTCCTTTGCAGCAGATTGCAGAATTTGCGCACAAACTTTTGCTATGGACTTGTTGCCTTATCCATTTTTCTAGAGGGTTGCTGGTCACATTCCATCAGCATCAGCAACATATTTAGCCGGGTCCATGTCATCATTGGTTTTTCCACTAATGCCAACATCAAAGCAATGATTATCATTAGTGGTTCATTATAAATATATAATTTCCAATATTCTTACCAACATGCAATATCCTATGCATACAATACATATCCTCATGCATTTCAAGCATAAACTTAGGAAATGTAGTGATAATCAGCAAGACATGGTTTTAAGGAGACTTCCCTTTTCAAATCTTTCATCCTGACATGGAACTCCTTTTCCACATAGCAGCTGGTTAACTTCATAGTCCTTGCTATCCCTGGGCAAGCAATTGTCCATATTTGTCCATTTGCTAGCAGCGGCCGTCATTGGCACTTTGCTGCTCCATGCTCAGATTCTAGTGACTTAACCTTGTTCCTTACTGGATAAGCTTTCCAAGGCCTATCCACATGCTTCATTCTAACCTCGGGTGTGAAAACCACACCACTTCTAAGAATGGGGACTTTCACCAAATCTTTCCATTTTCATTACACCACTGCAATGTAGAATTTTCACATTCTTCCAATGATCTCAAAGCCATTTTGGCAACTGCATTTTCGGCATCCCCTTTGTCCCTTGTGAAATCCCTCTGATTCGAACTCTTTCCCAAAACATAGAATCTTCTTTTCACAAGGACAATTGTCTCAGGGGACAACGGGGGTCAAGGGGGCTTGCCCCCTTGTTTTTATTATTATTATTATTATAAAACATTGGTTTTCACGCAATTTGGCGCATAAGATCACTACCTCTTTTCCCATTTTTAGCCCTAAAAATTCACTGAAAAACCACTGAAAATAGTCAAAAATCGCTGAGAAATCCCACGGAAAAACAGTCGAAATCGGCTGGAAAATCCCATTTGAAAACTCAAATCTTTCCTCTGTCGAATCGGGTCTTGGAAGCTCTAATTGTTCTGCAGAATCGGCTCCTGAATTCCTTCCGCAACGGTGGCTCTCGGAAGGCTTTCTCCTTCTGCAACAACGGCTCTTGGAAGGCTTTCTCCTTCCGCAACGATGGCTCTCGGAAGGCTTCTCACATCGGAAGCCAAATGACTTTGGCTTCCGCAACAGCGAACACACAATCACTTTCTCTTCCGACGGACGTCAAAACACTTAGAAACATTTCGAACTTTATTTTACCGCATCGGCTATCAGCGGTCTTTCTAAATTAGAAGCCAAAATGCTTTTGCTTCCGCAACGGTGGACGCTCATTCACTTTCTTCTTTCGGCGACCAATATTTTTCTATCTTTCTTTTACCGCGTCGGCTGTCGGCAATCTTTCTACATCGGAAGCCAAAATGCTTTTGCTTCCGCAACGGCGGACGCTCATTCACTTTCTTCTTCCAGCAATCAATATTTTTCTATCTTTCTTTTACCACGTCGGTTGTCGGCTGTCTTTCTACATCGGAAGCCAAAATGATTTGGCTTCTACAAGGACGGAACATGAAACGCTTTTACCTCCGATGAGCGAGCTGACTTTTTTCCTTAGAAAATTTTTCAACTTTCTTTCTTCATGTCGAAGGCCTTACACGTCGGCCGGGAAGTTGTTTCTCCATCCGCAACGGTGGATGCCAAATCCTTTCTCCATTCACAACGAGTGGCGGTCTTTCCACATCGGAAGCCAAATGACTTTGGATTCCGCAACGACGGACTGGAAACTGCTTTCTTTTCCGCAACGGCAGAAGTCTTTCCTCGTCGGAAGACTTGCCAATTTGGTCTTCTGCAACGGCGGATGGGAGGCTTCACGGATTCTTCCACAATGGCAGACACAGAACCCTTTCGGCAGCCGTAATGATGGCTCATTAGACGCTAAATCCTTCCACCATATCGGAAGTCTGAACCACTAAGTGTTGACTTCAACACAGGCGATTTTCTTGAAGTTTCCAATCTGATTTCTGCTGGGCAGGAAGAAGTTTTGCGTCTGTCACTGTACCTTCATGGCCCATAGAGGCCCATTGTTGCAACCTTGAGCTCTGATACCATTCTGTCACATCCCCATCCCTCGAACCGGCAAAACGGACGCGACGAACACCACAAGCAACCGGGCAAATAGCCCCATGAACATAAACAGGAAAAATGCTGATATTAAAAAACTTAAACAACATGAATAACATGATGCATAACCCATCATAAAAGATGCATAAACATACCAGAGTACATAATCACTCAACAATTCAGTGGAAGCAATACACATTCCAACATTTAACATGTTCATCATAGTTCATTTGACATCAATATAATTGCAGAGATGGGATCGTCAGCAACACTTATCTTTTGATGAAGAACTCTCCCCGCAACCAGCTACGTCGCTGCAACGTTCCACCCAACCATAGGCCAGCTTGCTCATCAATCTCTCAGCAATGCTGCCACCCCCGAGCTGGGCATGATTTCTCCAAGGATAAGGGTCAATGTAGGCTTACACATAACCAAGGGGATACAATCAGCAAACCAAACACAGCTGGGTTTGATAGGCATTCAATAATCGGCCAAGCCAGCACAGTCTGAATACCAACCATTGCATACCCGCAGCAAAACAATCCCTTCATAGTCCTGTGAAGAAAGCAAAACAACCGGTGACAGTCCCAAACGAAAGGTGAGACACAGCTCAAGCCTACAAGGCAACTCAGAGTTTTTCTTGGCCCTAACTTGGCGAAAACAACTCAGCTGCAACCCAAAAATAGGGTACTCCAGTAGCCCCAAACACACAATGGATGATAGAAGCAATCCACAGTCCCAAACCAGGGAAACTCAACCAACAGATTGGAAATCAACAGCCCACAGCACACACAATTCCTCTAGGTAACGACTGGCAACTTACGCAGTCCCAAAACAAAGGAGAAGCCAACTCCCAGTGTGGACAGAGGAGAAACAAGGCCCACGGATTGGTAATCCATAGTGGCCCAAAATGAATTTGGACGCCATAGCCAACAAAACACAGGGAAGACAATAGTCCCAAAACGTAATCAGTGAGCATGGCTCACAACATGGAAAATGGCTCCAACAGTCTGTGCATGAGAGCAACTTGCACCAGACTCGAAAACATAGAGGAAAACATATGCACGGGCCACAAATCAGTAAGGAAACTTACACACAATTCCTGAGTGTAGAAAGGGCTCTTGCACTCGAAGATCCTGAGTGATAGCCACGATTTTACCCGTTCCCCGCGTGAGGAAAAAACCAACGCAGAGCTCCCGTGCGTGAAGAGAGAGCAGAACATCTCTCTACGTGAGGAACCCATCCTACGTGTGAGGAGAAACAGCTTCGCCTATGCACGTGAATCAACAGACCCTCAAGAGGAATAATGCGCAGACCACAATCGTGAAGGTTGAAGACCGGGTGTGAGAGCAACAGACCATAGTCGTGAAAATTGGAAAACATGGGAGAGAAGAGTGAAGGCACTCGTGGATGGAGTGGGGATGTGGGCAAGGGACTGACAGTCCTGCCACCCCACTCCCAAAACAATAACTGCCCCAGCTACCCAATACAAGACAATAAAGAGGTTGGAAGAGGTTGGATGAGACAAGAAAGGTGACAAATCAACAAGGTGGAAAGACATGGGTTTTTCCCCCATAAACCAAGGTTTGACATCCCTCACGCCTTATCCTTTGGAACCATGCCCTTTTCATTCAATGTAGCACTATCGTAGCTGGTTGTGGTTTTAGTTTTAATTGATGTGCGTATTTACATGATGCCGAATTATAATGTGCCAAATGGCACGATAAACCATCGGCAACTATCCCCATTGCTGAAACACACACACAACCAAATCGATGGTGGAGATTTTGCCTTGAGCTCCTCACCACGATTAATTACAATATATACATCATGCAAACGGGGTCAAAACCAGGGACATTACATAAAGAAACTCCTATAGCTATATCATGTTCAATAATGACAATAGTCTTCCCTTCTAAAGCCTTATCTCCTCCTTGAACTGGTTTTAATGAAACTAAATAATCCTCTTGAATATAATGTTTCACTACTACATTTCGATCCAAAATACGACGGAAAAATCCGACGACGCGTGGATTTTTTCTTTTAACTGTACCAAAAATCACAAAGATAATTTTTTTTTTGAAATTGTGGTCATAAGCGTCGCTTAAGCGATGAATAGGCTCATAAGCGTCGCTTAAGCGACGGCGCATAAATTGGTCAATCATTTAAATAAATACACTTAATTGGTCAATTATTTAAAATGGAAAGCGTCGTCGCATATCCGACGCATCGGTTCATATTCCTACACACATTGTTATACACCAGAATGGCACCTCTCCGTCCGAGTGTCGACTTTCCTTATGTCGGCACGCAAAAGGACACTTATGGATTGAGGTTTGCCTAGAATACTATAGCTTGGCTTATTATGGAATACATTTCTGCCTTCATCCAGCTAGTTACTTTGCCATTTAGCCATGTTGGGATGTATGCGCGACTCTCCCTATTGACAACTCGTGCATCCTTGTATTCGCGGGTTGCTCTTCTGTATAGTCGCGCATCATTCACGGGTTGCTCTACTGCGGACCCGCGAATGTGTATCTTAACATTTAAACTTTAAAACATGCGTTAAGTAGAGATTAGTTATGTCATGTAACTGGATTTCCTTAACTGCTGTAACTTCTCTAATCTTCGAACTACCTTGTTTCACCCATATAAATAGAGGTAGGGAAGGCCATGAGAGGGGACTGGGATTTTATGCATTGTTATGCTGGAGGAATCGGGACTCTCTTTTCCCACACTTTTTCCTAGAGGTCTTCCCCTTGTGTTGCAGAGCTTGGAGGCTGAGTTCTTTGGAGAAGAGAAGCAGCAGATCTAGATCAAGGTTTCGTGAGGTGCCGACTTGAAGAGAAGGTATATTTGTACTTGTTTTCAAGATTAATAAAGATGTGATGTCCTTGTTCTTCCCAAATCATTGTTCAATGTGTGATTGAATATTTGTTTATGATCATGTGATGATGTTATTCAGATCATTTGTTTATGTTTATTTGATTATCATTGTCTTATATGTGCTCATTATGGTTTGAGGAAGGTATAACTTGTTTTGCAGGTCTCATGGAGCGGGAGGAGCGAGAAGAGGATTGAAGAGAAAGCTTGGACCAGCCTTCAGTTTATCAGGTGTGGACCTTTCTCATCTCTCTTCTTGTTTATATATGCTTGCTAAACATTGTGCATCTCTCTTTCAACCCCAGTACGTTGATGGCCTCTTAAACCCTAGCCATAGGACACTTTCCTTTACAACACACACCCATATAAATAGATGTACGCCTAGGTTCATTATCTCACACACTCAGTCTCGCACTTATCTCTTGGACAAGAAATGCGAAATTCCTAAGGGTTTTTTTTTGGCCTTGTGCTTTTGTGGGGATCTTCCCACTTGGTCTTGGATTTTGGTCTTGCTCTTTGGATTTGGTTCTAACCCTTGTGGAAAAGAAGACTCATCATATACTTGGGTTTGCTCGTACTTTGTTCTCAGGGTTTGAGTAATAAAATGCCATGTAACAATAATGTTACAGGTCATCAAGATCCGGCAGAACAAAATCGACAATTGCTTTCTAGGTTGTGGGATGGAGTGGAAAGAAGGGGTGATGGAAAATGTTATTGTCCTTGCAGTCGATGTAGGGGCTTTAATACGAGAAGTTTACTGATCAGAACAACTAAAAGACATTGTAGAGAACATGGACATGTTGAGGGGGGGCATGAATATCATCCATTGGTAAGTCAATATAATTCATGATTATATATCATGCGGTCTTTATATTGAGAGTTTTTGTAATTGTATATTGTATCATTTTTATTTTTGTTACTTAATTGGCATGACTAACGTTCTTTGTTTGATGTTTTAATTGTAATTATGAAGCAAGGGCCTCCTAGGGCTGTTTCAAACATGGAGAATGTGGTAATTACGGAACAACTAGCGCAGGAGGAACGTCAATATGTAGGTCCTGCGAATACTGATCATGATCAAGTTAATGATGACATGGAATTAGACGATGATCATGACAATAACATAATTGAGGATGATGGTGCAAATGCATTAATCAATGATGCATTTAATGTTATAATGGACGATGATCAACCTCATGCGCCGCCAATTGATGACTTTGAATATCTCCATGATTTACCTACACTTGAGAAGGCAGACGAACCGCTTTTTGAAGGCTCCCGCATAAGTGTTCTCTCTGCTATGTTGCTGATAATGAACTTGAAGGTTAAGCATGGTTTTTAAAACATAGCCATCATGCTGGTGTTAAGGTACGTATGTGATTATATGTTTCATCGATCGCATATATATGATTTGATTTATGTTGCTATAATATTTGTATTGGTATACGTACTTCATCATAAAAATAATAAGGATGTATTTGTTGTCGTTAATATTATGCTCTTCAAATATTTATATTAACCATTTTTTTTAAATTTGTTGTAACAGTTTGATAGGTGAATATTTGTTACCGCCATCAAATAAATTACCTCGCACATACTGAGATTTAAAAAATATCATGAACTATGTTGGAATGGACTATCAAGAAATTGATGCATGTCCTAATGATCATATTTTATATTATAATCAGTATGAGTTTGCAACAGAATGACCTATATGTCATAGCAGTAGATACCGAACAGATCAAGTAACCAAAAAGGTGTCTCGTAAGGTTCTTCGTTATATTCCCATTATTCCACGCTTGCAAA